>OMPJ01021860.1:3290-43675 GCA_900312935.1 Carapus acus
GGGGCGGTGGTGTGCGAGAAGGAGAAAGGGATGCAATGAGTGTGCAAGGTACAAAGCCAGAGAGTGAGCGAGAGGAAGACAAAAGAGGTGAGGGTCAATAGACAGACAGGAAGAGAGGGACGGTATCGGAGAGGAAGAGGAGGACAGATGGTGGACGGAGATTTGAATCGCCTGCGGTGACACCGGTCCCAGCAGGGGGCAGTGCAGGTCACCAATTTAAGGGCCGAGAGCCTCTCAAAATGACGAGGTGGGTGAGATGAATGAGACCACGAGTCCCCGACACGCCGATCACAGCTGGACCGCACAGCGTCCCACGGCATCGCGATTACAACCCGTCGGAAAGTAATGAAGACCTCCGATCAGTTATTCAGGCCTCGTGTCAGGTGTTTGCTGTTTGTCAAGATTAAGGAAAGGCTGGAAATGAGTTTTAAAGGAGAGCAGCGGGGGAGACGATGTTGAAATTCTGATCAGGCAATCTACACGTCGCCACTGATGTTACCACCACTGAGAATAGAATGTTTACCAGGTAAAGACACGACGTGGAGGAGCGACAGCACCGAATCTTCAATAACACCATAATAATAATAACGCCTCACTGATATTACCTCCAATTATGTATAAGGAAAGCAACAGCAGTAGCATCATTAGTAGCATTAGTAATGTTAACACCTATACACTATTATTTTTGTTGTTGAACCACTACTAATAATACTGCTCCTACAACCACAACTCATGCTGATAATAACAATAATGTACCAGTGGTGGCATCGTTTGCGTTAAGGTGCTGCACGGTAAACACCATGTGGTTGCTAGTTCCACTCAATGTTCCCTCCACACTGCAAAGGTGGGCAAACTACGGCCCTGGCAAAGAAAAACAAAACTGGTCCTATTAAAAGGTTAATAATTTCACACCCTGATGCAGAGTGGCAGTTGCCCTCAGGCGGCCAGATGTCAATGGCAACCATATATAACATGATCCACAAGCATTTTGGGACATATAGTTTAAGGGTCAATGCACATTTAAATGAGGGAGAAACAGTCACTATAGCACTCAGGGGCCACATAAAATGACCGAGCGGGCCGCATTTGGTGCCCCGGGCCTCGAGTGTGACACCTTTGCGCCTGATGTTTTTTTCAGTTTCGGTTTGATATGGCCACACCTTTTGTTGACGTGGCCATATTTAAAAGTCAAAATGGCCCCTGAGATGAGAGGTTTGCCTGCCTCTGAAATAAAGTAGCATGAAGTCCACTACTAATCATTTTTTGGCTATTACTGATTATAAGGTGTACTTGTCACAAGTCTGTGATCAGATTTTCAACCCTGATTCATATCGGCCAACCTTTACTGCTTTTGTCTGTTTGTTTTCTGCCTCTGCAGCCCTGTGGCCGCACTCTCGTCGTCACCTTTTTGCCTGAAGGCTTTGCCACAGTGCTGACAGATGTGGGGCTTTTCTCCTGTGTGGAGCTTCATGTGGTTTCTCAGAGAGCCGGAAGTGGCCAGCTGCTTGGAACACACGGGGCACTGGACCTGGGGAAGAAACAGGAGTGGCAAGCGTTTACTGCCCATTGTTTTCCCATTCTCGCTCGCTGGATGACACGCGTCGGACGGACCGCCATGGCGGGGGGGAGAAGGGGGGAAGCCTTGGCTGTACCTTGGGCAACTGAGTGTGCGTCTCTCTGGTGCAGTGATTGAGACGGTGGATGCGCAGGGAGGGCCGGCGGGCGAAGGCTTTGCCGCAGAGCTCGCACACGTACGGCTTCTCCCCGGTGTGCAGCACCATGTGCTCCCTGAGGTCCCGCTTCAGGCCGTAGCTCTTCTCGCAGTGGGGGCAGGAGAAAGGCCGCTCGCCGCGGTGACTCAGCTGAGGACAATGGTGGGATTATTCAGAGGGAGAAAGGGAGGGATGTTATTATTGCTGCCTACGCTCCGCTGGGGCGGGCGGGAGGAAAACCGCCGCTCTGTAGTGACTAACTGAGCTGTCAGAGCCGCATTCTGTAAACATCGACGCACGCACGGACGCGTTCGCGTGCGGTTCTCCAATCATTCTTTGTCGGGTTTTGATTGATCGGCCTCGCCGTCATTAATGAGGACGGACCCACTGGCCTGTGTTGAGGCGCTGGGTTCAGATTGCCCCTCATTTGCATTGGAGGCGAGGAGAGACAATCACAGACAACTGATCGGCACCGTCTCGGCTCCTCTGCGTTTAAGATTACAAGCCTGGCGGTGATGAGGGACGACTCTAATAAGATGCGTCGATGTCAGAACTACTATACCGATGTTGAGCTGAATTGCACGAGGTGCAGCTCGATGAAGTTTGACGGAGAGGTCGATGAGTGCGCCTCTCGTGGACTCAGAGAGCCTCCGTGTTGCCGGCTGCCTTCGTTTTCTTCCTTCTATTTGTTCTCCTCGCCTCCTCAGCAATCCACCTGCAGGCTGTGTTCTCTCCGCGCTCCCTCGGCGATCCGCTGCTCACGCCAGCGAGAAAATCCAACGCTCCCGTTATCGAAAATATGGCCTCCCCAGGGGTGCTTCATCAGACAGCGGAGTTGCAAGCAAAGGCCCTGCGTCGGTCTCACCGCACGTAGATGTAAACGCACCACACAAACACGCCCTCTTTCAATCAAACTGTGTGTGCCACCCGCGATGGAGAGATTCTTTGATGAGAGGGGAGAGAGACTCGAGAGTTTTTCGCCTTACCTGGTGGGCTTTGAAGTTTTCGGCCGAGCTGTAGTCCTTCCCACACTGCTGACAGCTGAATGGCTTCCGGTTGGTGTGGATAAACTGGTGCTTCTTCAAGTGGCACAGCTGGTAGAAGCTTTTACCACAGCTGGAGCACTTGTACCGCCTCTCCCTAGCAACCGCCTCCGCTACCTGCGGTCGCCGGGTGCCGTGGGCCGAGGCGACGACGTGTTCGACCGACGGGTTGTCGCTGAGGACCGGGCCACCTGTCTCCACGGATACACCCACTGTGTCCTCTGAAGCTCCGGTGGAGTGCTTCGCGTTGTCCATGTCCATCAGTCCTACAGAGTGTGTGTGAGGCGTCTCAAGTAGCGCCCCCTTGCGTGCCACCCGGCCTGTTGGGCAGTGAACCCGCCTGGGTTTAGCAGCCAGGCGGGAGCTGCAGCGTGGAGGAGGCCCCGGCTGGGCTGCAGGGTCCGTCCGTTGGTCCAACGGGCGTCTGGCACCTGTGCGTCCCTCAAGCTTTACAGCTCTTGATGCGTCTTCGGCTGGAGCGCTGCCGCGGGGCTCTGGCGTGGCTGAGATTTGATCTCTGGTTTCGTTTCTTAAGTTTGCAGTTTCTGTACCCCTCCTCAGCCATGCTTTACCCTCCCTGGACTTCTCCTCTGTCTGTGTTGTTTGCGCCTTTGTCTCTGCTTCTGCTTTTTGAGGCGTTGATGCTTTGTTTGCCACCATCTCTGCGTTGCGTTTTCTGTGTTCCACCTTGTCATCTATCAGAGAGAAAAAAAGAATGTGATGGAACAACAAATCACAGCAGGAAGGTTATTTAGGCAAACTGACACAAGTGCAGCTGAGCTGTAAATTGTTAAGTTATGCCTTTCAAGATGTCCAAGTTCAAGTCTTATTCAGCACAGGTGTGTGTGTATCACACCACTTGAGAGCAGTGGCACCCATGAAAATATGCTTTAGGTGATCTTAACGGAAATAGAGCGAGTACAATGATACTGAATAATAATTCATCGATAATCCATATGTGAACAATAACTCAAGAATTCTGAAACAGGACAAGCCTCTTATATTTGAGCAAACTGTAACTAGTGTGACACATACATTTTGTTTAGATACACACCACTGAATGAACAATTCATCTCTTGTATTCATTGTACATGGTTGTTGTTGTTCGTTTGCTTTGCTTGGCAAACACATTGACTGTAGTGTGTACACAAGAGGTCACACAACGTTTACAAAATCAGTTTAGACAGTGTTTTACAAGTGCACGCCATGAGTAAAGCCCGGTGCTGAGGTAATAATGCCATGTCCTCATGTATGGAAATAAGAACGGAATGAAACACAACAAACACCCTCAATGAGGGCAAGAGTGGGAGACAGAGCAAGACAGAGAGCGGGTGGAGGATAGCGGGTGGAGGATGGTGGGAAAGAGAAAGAGAACGAGATTGCACATTTTGTGATTCATCATCTACTCTTTATTGTATTTGTTGTATTATAGTCTTCCCCGAGACGGCAGCCGAGCAACTGTTTGCCACACTGTGACCTCAGTTTGCCCCACACGGACGGATAAGGTTCGATTACGCTTATTACCTTTCACTTGGAATTTCATTATTTTTCCAGTGATTCATTTATCCATAACATTTATAAGCTTTGTGTGTTAACACCAACAACGCGGCAGAAAAAGGGGAGCAGGCGTGACAGCAGCTGGCAAACGTCACGCCGATGCCACTGGGTGTTTCCTGCATGAAGGGACCCTTTAATATCCCATTCCTCTCATTAAATGCCTCCATCAATACTGAATAAGAAAAGGGAGGCGCAGTCGCCGTGCATTGTTCCCGTGTGCTTTCATGCTTATCTTCACTCTTTTGTATTTGCATAATTAACAGGTCCATCTTGCTGCTGCCATTAATGATGAATCTCCAAACCAATCAGGTCAGATGTTAAATCCTGATTTTATCTCATTTCAACTCACAGGAGGACATCCTCCACAAAGGTCACGAATAAATCAACTGATTTATGGGACAGAAACTAAAATTCATTCCCCAATTCAAAATGTTATCATTGTCAGGAGTCCAATTTTATCCTCCAGAGCTGCTGTTTTTCGTGTATCTGTGATATAAGTTCTACCAAAACAAATAAATAAATAAAAGGATTTTATCCTTGGATTCATGGTGTATGAATTCAAAAATCACTCTAGTGCCACCTGTTGGATTTTTTGAGTCAAGAATTACCAAATAGCGCATTGTTGTGGGTTATACTACAACTAATTATACATGTTGCCACAAAGGGTATGAAATTATGGATTGAGTGGTTGTCACTGTAATTTTTTTTGACCGCTTACTAGTTAATGATAATAATCCACTGCAAAAAAGTCTATAATTTCATTACTGAGTAAACAAATCCATACCAGTACGAATCAGTCACGCACACGAGTGTGTGAGTACAGACAATGCATGTGGTATATACAAAATCAAAGTAAAAACAATAAAAAATGTGGAGAATCCACAGGGTATGAGGCTGGATATATTAACAGGAATTGTAGATCTGAACATAGACCATCACAAAAATGCCGCTGGCGATGTTTCAGTCTCCAAATTGGATTTGAGATAACAGTGGGCTCAGATGAATTATTTAATGTATCTATTTATTATTTACTGAGTACTGAGTACATTTGAATGTGTGAAAATTCCCAGGAAAAGTGACATATCCATGCTGTGGTTGGTGTCCGTACAGTGTTCTGGAGCATTTAACCCCACAAACCATCGCTACTGACGCACTAACATTTCGGGCTAATTGAGGGTTTCTGTTTTAAGCCCAACGCCTGCGTGCTTGGCTGACGAGATGGCCAAACAAAGGCAGTGACGCTGGCGTTACGTTGGTGCGATACGAGCAAAGGAAGTCTTTGCTTAAGTGTAGATGCTGATAACCCTAATTCTGCTTGGAAATACATGTTACACTGTCTAATTCCAAAGTTGTGTGACAGAATGTTCGTCACATTAGAGCAGGCAAACCCACCGGATTTTCCATGGAATCCTTTGTTTGCAACAAAAGTAAAACCTGTTTATTTTCAATAATTGTTTGCTTTTTAACTAAGTGCACCTACTCATTATCATTGTTCATTTATTTAATAAATATTCATTATTTTGAAAGTCACATCTCCTGCTTTCATCTCTTGAACATATTGCGACTGTTACCTGTTGCCTTGTGCTCTGGATCTCCTTCGCGTTTCCTCTCCGCTCCTTCGAACATCAGCAACTCTGTTCCCGGCTGAAGGTCGTGACACAGACGCAGACATGCGTACGAACACTCGCACGCACCCGACCGCTCGCACGCACAATGCACAGCCACATTTTGCCGGGCCATGGTCAGAGCCTGACAAACAAAACTGAGGGAGACACAAACAGATGTTTGACTGAAAGAAAACTGCACTGAGCAGAATGTTTCTTCTTCTTCAAAAGACATGAATGTTACAATGCTCAGAGCTCATTGTGTGTTGCAGGATCATGCATTTCACCTCTGTGAGGTCATCTCTGATTCCCACCACTGAGAGAAATAGGATGTTATCAAACTATACCAGAGACAAGTTTTTCTTCTTTTTTTTTTTGCTAGTATACGATGCATGATGTCCTCTTGTAGAAAATAGGACAAAAGGGAGAGAGTACCTGATCCAAAAAGGCTTTTCTGGGGGGGCTTCTTTCCTCGTTGTCACCTCCAACAATTCCTACAAAGCATGTCAATACAATGAATGCTTCAGGTGTTATATGTTGGATTTACTGTACTGTATATCAGTTTAAACAAGCAATTCATTTATGTTAGTGCTGGCCATATCTGTATTTCTGTGTGCATAATATTTTTAAAAATCATTGTTTGGAAACACAACACATTCCATCACCTGCTTTCTGGTCAGTAAGGGTTTGTTCTCAGTGATTTGGGGAATTGAGCAGTCTGCAAAGGTGTCCTCATCATCCCCGTTGCTCCCAAGCAGAGAGCCAGATTGCCTGAAGCCACCAACCCACCAGAGTCCAATTCTGCCATGACAAGTCAGTGAGGGACCGATGGCAAAGCCCCGGGGAAGAGCAGAGGACAACAGAGACACTAGGGGGGAGAGTGTATCCATTACCCTGCACAGACACAGATGGATGACAGTTAGAAACGGTAACAGTGCAAGAAGGCAATATTCATTCTAATTTCATGTGTTGTATCTCTAAAAAAGTGCTGAAACGTGGCTTGATCTGTCCTACTGTATAAATATTATCGAAATAGTTTCAGGTAGTATCTCGCAGCATGCGATCTTTGTTATTCCCCTGGTGACTTCGGTAAATGAGACTTGGCTTTTAACATTGCCGGGGGGAATTCATAATTTAGTTATTTTCTGTATTAGCTCCACTTCATTCAATAATTCACTGGATTGATCTGATGTGTAAGTAATACATATTCAAATATCAATGTAAGAAATGTATTGTATATCTTAGACGGCCCAAAGGATGGGTACTAATTATCAGTACATGGGGCCCTTGCGCCTCATGTATTATAAACGCTCATCTGACGAATCACAGCGTTCTGGAGGCGGGGCTTAGACTGGTTACTTGGTCACACCTCACGGGAGGAGTCGCATTATTCCCAATAGCCAATCAGAGAGCTATTGACTGAATAATTGATTTCAAATTAAATTTCTGACATTGATTTCAACATACCTCTGAGACATATTTAATGGTCACATGTAATATTTGCGCTTATGATGAGCCCTTGGGATGAGCAACATGTCTAAAGTTAATTCAATAACAATTCACATGAGGGAATACTGTAATTGTATTCATTCACTGCATATGGCAAAACGCATGCTCAGCAGTTACATTAATAGGCTTTTCAGATCAAAAGAGAATAATCCATTGCTTAGCGAATGAAGAAACAGATATTTAAAAATCTCACTAGCATTCTAACTAACGCTCAGGAGCCGACGTGCCTCCTAACGCAGGGTAAATACATTCCTGGCCAGCAGGAGCAACAGTGATAGTGGCGGCGTGCCTCTCTTTTCATCAAGACGCGATAAATGTGAGCTGCGCCTCAGCTCCTAATACTCTATGCTACATTATTCCCTATCGTGCATTTTGCACATTTTTGTTTTACAGAAATCCGATCGGAAGGTGGCTGTGTTGTTGTTTTTCGGTTGCATTAGGTCCAGTTCGCTGATAAATCGGGTAAGCTACGCAGTGTGTCCACGATTGGGAGCGGTGTTCTGTGTGCACGTTTGCTTGACATCCTACCCTGTATGTTTACTCTGTCTCAAACTCTGGGAAAGCCATCTTTATCCAGCGATGAGCGAGCTCCGGAAGTCCTTTCTTTTTAAAGCCCGGTGTGGAACAAGTAATCTATGTACGTATGGTTCCGCCTACAACCCTGGCAGGTGTGTGACAAGACATGGGTGGGTACCATTATCAAAACCTGTATTAGATACAAAATAGTATCAGCGACAGAGAGGTGTTTAGAACGACAGATAAATGGGTGATGAGTTTATACACTGAAATTGTATTTATTCACTTGAGACACAATCAGCAACAGCCAAAAATTTGCAAAAATTTCCCAAATTTCAAAAAAATTGCAGGTATTTGAAAATGTCCGTTAATGTATGCCTTATAAACCAGAGATCTATTCTCAAATGACATTTCAGCTGTTAGCCTTGGAGATGAAGGCAGAATTACAGTTGTTTTTCTTTCAGACTGGTAATACACTGCCGTACCTGCTGTACGTACACTGCTGTACCAGTCACAGGAATGACTTGTGGCAGAGGTGAAGCTGTGTGAGAGGGTCACAGTATGTGGTATGGAGAAACTTTAAAGAAGGCCTCCATTCAGTATTGGGCCAAAGCTTACGCTATGTGCAGCCCGCCCTGCTGTGCAAATAGAACTTTACTGTAATTTTATTATTCCTGTGAGTCAGCGCTCTATCCTATTTGCCTCAGGTGCCACCAGAGAAACACAGAGCTCTCTGAGCATCAGACGGAATGAAAACAACATGTTTGTTATTGTTACGTTCGACTGTAGGGCGGTTACCAACCTGGAATGACTGATGTTTGACTGTTTGGTAATTATATAACTTTTTCACTCACAACAGACATTTGATTCTGGCTGTCAGCAGTGTGAAAAACTGAAGTAAATGCAAAGGGTAACAACAAATGTTTTATTTGGAGTCTTAGTTTTCAGACATGAGACACATTCAAGTACAAGTTATTGATTGTCACACATGATATGTAAAGAAAAAACCCAATGATATGTTAGAGGGGGAAATAAATCAACTTCTGCATATTTTATATTTAATCAATACACTTCACATTAATGTCATCAGCCCCCTCGACAGAGCCAGTGATTGGTTGTGATTGATGATCACATGCTGCACAGCTTGAGAACGTCCATGGAACAGATACCGTGGGGCTATAGCAAAAAACAAGCAGCACGTTTATGCTTTTGAGTCAATTGTGCAGCAGGTGATGTATGTATGATTAAGGGAGGCACAGCCTCCACATGCAGCCATAATGAGACAAACACATGCACAAAAAGGATAATGATGACTCTCTCACAAACATGAAACATTACAGATGCTGTGACACTGGATCCACTGACACACTGTGCACTGCACAGGTTTGTGGACAGAGATGATAACGCAAAGATAACAAAGGACTATCAGTAATTACAACCTGTTTACCCTCATCATCCTCAGAAATGATCTGTCATTATGGTGCTAGGATTTAATGTTGCTGTTGTCACTCTTAGAGCACTGCCGAAGAGAAATGCCTTGTTTGCGTAAATAAATAAACCAACTGAAACCAAATAAAAGAAATGTTAAGACAGATTTTTGGCTGGTACCACAAGGAACTATTTCGATCTTGGGTTTTGCTGCTTCCTATAACTTTGAGAGATATTCACTATAATTATGTTCGTCCAAATGTGTCATAAAAAATGAACTGTAGATCCCATACCTCTCACAAAAACAAATGAAATTTCCTAGTTGCTACAGCTCAGCAACTCACACATCTCATATTACCCAAGTAAATTATTAATTCCAAAATGAAAAATAATAACTCTGCGGGGCAGCGAAACAATGACATCTGCCATTCTGTCTTGAATTGTGGACAAATATCAACAAAAGTACCTTGCTGTGTTAGATTAAGTCAGCCTAAGTCTGCTAAATTCACGATAATGCCAAAACATCCCCTTGTTTTGTTGTCCTTCCTTGACATGCTATGTGTAGAATGAAAAGTGACATTTGAGGTGCATCCAGTTTTCCTCTTATGAGGTAAAATAAATCTTTGCAACAAGGATAATTCTCTCACAATTTTAAATTTCAACCCTTTTTTTTTTTCAATCAAAATTCTGGGTTGAATTGCTGCCCTGGCCAGAAAAGACAAACATATACTGAGGGCAACCGGAGATGAAATCACCACCAACTAATCTATGCTAGAGAAAAGAGATGATCGTGTTTGCAGTCAATGCGTTGGTAGTGACTTTTTCATTTTTGCTGCAATGCTCTTAAGTGTCAGGATTTGGGGGGAATTTCATACAAACAAAAATATGTTTTTCCTTCACATTCAGTGTCATGTTCTCACTGCTGTCATATCAACTATTCATTCAGCACTGGGTATTTTTTAAAACACATCATTTTTAAGTGAGAAAAGTCCAGATTGCAATTCACAGAGGGAGGCGTCTGATTTAATTTCATTTTCTATAACTGATTGTTCATCAGGTTGCTTGCTTAGGGATGTTTCCTTGTTTTTTGAGATGCTAATTCTTTTAATTAGATTTTCATACTATGCATATATGATTGACAGCACATGACTTTGTACTCCACTATCTTTTAATTACATAGACCAGGGGAAACCAGCGGGAGCAATAAGGGAAAGGATGATTTACTTTAAAAAAACAAAACAAAACACGCTTCCTTGTAAATGATTTTGATTGAATTGATTTCCTCATTATTCCTCCCCATCATGCTTCTTCACACTAATAAATTAGAATAAGTTATGGTATGTGGGTACAGAAATATCACAATCAACATGTTGAAAATTTACTTACAGCAATAAATTGTTACAGATATTAATCAAATATTTTGTCAGGGACAGGAGAGAGAACAAACCACGTCACATTATCATGATATAGCACCCACCATTCAGATATTCTAGTCATCCAACCTCTAATTCATCTTCAATTAAACTGAAAATTTACTTGTGCCTCCAAAAATAATCGATTGGAGCGGTGAATTCCCTTCTTTTCCTCTAGTGAAGCTTCTTGCTTGAACTTCGCCTACTTCTTCTGGATTTCACTGTAGTGGAGCATAGAGAAAATAATGCAGACACTCGTAAATAATTCATGTCATCATACATACTCTGATGTACTGATTCACACATACGTTACTACGCATTTGTCTGATGTCCACTTTTTTTTTTATTTCCTGAAGGCTGACAATATTATCTAACATTATTTGAGAAAGAAATCAGGTTCCATCAATTTTCAGTTGTTGCTTTCTTACAATATACTTTTTGTTTTAAGATGAAGAATTTTAGGGGCTCTCTGCACTTACAGTCTGTGCACTCCACCTGGGGCTGCTCCCACTGTCCATCTGCTTTACAGCGCACCACAGGTGGGTGGCGCTGTGTAAAACCAGCGTTGCATTGATACCGGACGATGGCGTTTACAGGGTATAGCTCCTTCCTGTTCCCGTACGTGTGAGCATTTTGCACCTCAGGTGGGGGGCCACACAACACTACACAAAGACACAAATGGGGATCTCACGCACAGCATTGTGTCAAGCTACCATGTAGCAAATCTCAGGGGAGGATGTTCAGCGTTGGTGTACCTGGGCCTTTCTTGCAGGTGAATGGCAGGTGGTAGTTACAGGGCACGTCGTTCCACTGTCCTCCCTCGTGCCAAATCATCACCACGCAGTCCTCTCCTGAGTTGAAGTAATTATCTGGTTGGTTGGGTCTCCAGTTCACAAATTGCTGTGGAAGAGGGGGGAACATTGAAAATATGCAAAAAGAAACCAATAAGAATACTTCTGGCACGTGTATGACGTATGACGTGCTGTCATACACCTTTATCAAATACCACTTTACAAGACTATACTGCACAACATTCTGTGCCGTACTGTACTATACTGCACTAGCTTGATTTTCTGACCATAATATACTGTGTTATACTGTAGTGAGGAAGGCTATACTACATTTTATGATACCAAACTGAACTGTGCACTGTACTGTACTACAAGTATACTTTGCTATACTATAGAATAGAGTGCTTTTACTGTCATTGTACAGCACCACAAAAAGAATTATGGCACAAAGAAATTATGAAGCTATACTGTACTATATTGTACTGTACTGCACTATACTATACTATACTATACTATACCATATCATCCCATACAATACCATACCATACCATACCACTCCACACCATACTCTACTCTACTCTACTCTACTCTATTATGTTATTATATTCTATATATTTATATACTGTATATATATACTCTATTATATTATACTGTTCGATACCATGCTATGCTACGCTACACTACAATGCACTGCACTGCACTGCACTATACCATCACAAACTGTACTGTTCTATACTTGACTGCACCGAGTTTCTGTTACAGTACTGTGGTATGTTATACAGCACTTAAGTACTATACTATACCCACCAGTGGAGTGCCATCTGTCCAGCGGAAATCATTTTCGACCGTCTTGTCATTAAGTCCTATCCATTGATAGTCCTGTGCATTTGCTAAAGGAAAACAGGATGTTGAAGTGAAAATCAATCTCCTCGTTGTCTGTCTCTCTCAGGCTTACGCTCGCATACACACACGCATACACACGCACACACACACACACGCATACACACACACACACACACACACACAGACGCAGGTGAGCTCACAGTTGACAAAGTGTTGCTCCTCCGGGGTGATGATGCTTGCCAGATGCGCGTTCATGTCTCTGCAGTGTTGCTCTGCATCCAGCCACGTCTCCCTCTCAGAGAAATGCAGGTAGCAGTTCCCCTGAAATTTCGTCCAGCCCTCTTCACAGTCCTGCTCATCTACCGCCACAACATCAGGGTGGGAAAATGGTGACAGAGTGCTCGACATTCAATGAGCCGCTGCGGCGGAACGCGCCCTGACCAACCTCTTGTAATCACAACTGTTACAATTGTTTTTACTGACAAGGTATCCCACATAATGATCACAACCATTTCCACTTTCAAATCAATCACAGCCAATCACAACAAGTTTAAAATTTCTAATTGCACCCCAAACCACAAACATCCTCATTTTGTCAGGCAATTTGTGGAATTTCAAGCAAAAATGCTTGACAGTACGAGATACTTCACCTCAACAGGACGATGGGCCCTGCCCAACAAAACCGCAAGAACCTGCTGATCTCCACCTAAATCACTGATCATTATCAGCACCATGAGCCATTTCTTTGCAAATGAATGTTTTGTTTTCATCTTTTGCTAGTAGTCCTGTTTCAGCATGCACAATCACAATGCCACTGCACACAATGGCACTATCTGCAGGTGTTGTTGAACTTTTCTCCTTGGTTGTTTTTGAGAGGCTGCAGTTATTAGTAGCTTAAGCCGATCATACCAATCTCACAGCGTTTCCCTCCATAGCTGGGTAGGCATAAGCATTTGTAAGAGTCTGCACTCTCCACACAGGTGGCTCCGTTGGCACAAGGGTTGGAATGGCACACATCTACCTCTGTAAAAAAGGGGCGGGGTAACACTACTGTCTTAGCAAAGGGGTGGCTGAGGCGAGGTGGAGGCAGAGGTGTGAAGTCCAGAACTGTCACACCTCTGGATTGATGGAGTTAGTCGACAAAGCTGCAGCGGGTGCTGATTCAGAATAAATTTACTGCATCAAAGATGCTACACATTTGAAATTATACCATAATTTGCTCTCTTTTCTACTTAAATCTGACCAAGAGATGCATTTTATCCAATATGTCTCTAAAAATCATTTTCCAATGTGTCTAGATTCACTTTCCTTTTTATTTTGCACATGTGTGCTTATTTAAAAACCAAGAGGATGGAGCAAGATAACAGAAATAAATACAAAACTGATTTTTGGATGTTCTCTAGACTTTAAAATTCTTCTAAGCATTCTCTACGATGGTATGTCATGTCCTGGAATTAATCTGACTTAGTCTGAATGTGCTTAAACAATTTACCCTGATTGGAATACAGCACGACATTTGTGACTTTAGGTCTGGACCTCACGTCACAATCATCTAGAAATGAAGCCTATAAAGATCATATAAGAAATTTATGTCTGAATCAGATTCTAGTTGCAGCTTAGTTTTACAATCCCAGCACCTATCAAACGTGAGGGAGCACATAGTGTGAGATGCTTAGCAGGCGTGCAGCAGAATGCATGCAGTGTAGTGTGCAGGCGCAGCAGAGCAAAAACAACACAAAGCCAGCTGTGACACACAGGTGTGACAAACACACACACTGCAAGGCCAACACCGATTTGGCGAACACCTCAACATTCAATCTGCCATGTGGGAACCCACAGACCCATAGCCAGATGCAGACAATAAAATTGAAAAATACACACAATGCAGAGTATCCAAGGACGAGACAGAGGGGAGAGAAATATTATGTTTGTTAAGCGTAGAGGCTCGTCTTCATGAAACAGCAAATCCAGTCAAATCAGTCAAATGTAAATGGAAATATACTGTAACTCTGAGGTGATGAAGAGGCACAAGGTCATGTTATTGAATGCAGACCATCAACACGTCACATGCGGCAAAACATACATGTTAGACTGAAACACTGTCAGACAGTATTGAAGTCAAACAATCGAAGGAAAGCCAGTCAAAAATAATAGTATAATTTTTCAAAGTACACTCACCATACTGGCATGACTCTCCACTTAGTCCAGGGGGACAATGGCACAGAGCCACCCCGTCCTCTACCGTACACGAGCCAACACCGCAGGGATTTGGTTCACACAGATTCGAATCATCTAGTGATGTCAAATTGAGACAAAAGTACAAGTACGACGTCAGGATGCAAAATGTTACGTCGCCTCAAAAAACTGATAAGTGCAGCATTACTACGCAACACATTTCTCTACGAAAAAGAAACGAACACTGCTTGTCTGTCCGCAGACCACATTCCCCAAATTCCTCAGCCTCCAGGGAATTAATGGCAAACACATCATGTGAGGGCTGATTGAGAAATTCAGACATCTTGGTAACATACAGAAAGCCCTCATTCAGAGGTGTTGGAGGTATTTATTTTCATGTTTGCAGACATGTGAGGGCTGCTTCAGCAAGGAGCCAGCTTACTGCCGGACCACTGTGGGCGTTCAAGTCGGAACTACTGGGCGTCTTTGTCTAAGAAATCGCAATTCTTTCCGTGTTCTTTCTTGTTTAACAGTTTCACAATTTGTCTCAAGCTGAGAGGAAATACAGAATTTTAATGCTATTGAGTTCTTGATGTACCTTTCAGAGAATATGCTTCTTCATAGGTGCCTGGTGGTAGTCTAGAGGTGTCTGCACCAGTAGTTGGAGGGGCAACTATCCCTGCTGGTGCGGTTGGGGGAGTGACAGTGCCGTAGGTTTCTCTCATGGCAAAGGTCTGGACTATTCCAGTGGGCACCACCTCTGGTTCTGCAGTGGCCTCTGTTGGTTCCCACTCACTAGCTGGAGAGGGAAACGTCTCCACTGCAACAAAGGCAGCTGAGGATCCTGAGGAGAGGCTGCTTGCTGTGGACAGGTAGACATCTCCACTTATAGAAAAGGAACCACTCCCACTGCCGCTTCCGCTTCCGCTGTACTCCACCGACCCCTGTCCTAGCTCCATGGAGACCGTTTGCTCTCGTGGTATCTCCGTCAGGGAGTCTCCAGTCACAAACATAACAATGTCCTCGTCCCCACTAATAGATCCCGACATTGCTGATCCAGACCCAGATGAGAAACCCGAGCCTCCAAATCCAGATATGTGTCCTCCACTTCCCTGCCCAGAGCCGTAAAGGAGAACCCCGGAAGCTTCCTGCTCTTGCGCTCCTGACGATAACAATGTACTATCAGTAAATCCTGACCCGATAAATGTCACACCGGAGAAAAGGCCTGAGGTGTCTCCAGAGGCTGAGCCGCTGGAATCGCCTGATCCTGAAATGTCCCCAGACCCACTATATACAACCGAACCACCCCCGAGTTCATGGTCCTTGGTGATAGGGAGAGCAGACTTATCAACTAGCGTTTCATCTATCAGCACAATCTGAACATCTCCGCTGCCAGACACATCACCTCCACTTCCAGAGGAAGAGAATCCTGATTGGAAGCCACTGAATCCGGAGAACTCCTGGCCCGTGAGGAAACCTGAGGGCATGCCAGACAACTGCTCACCTTCACCTGAGCCACTAGAGCTTAAACCGGAACCAGTGCCAGATATGACCATGTCCCCACTTCCACTCATCTCTCCAGAGCCAGATCCAGATGAGGGAAAGGTGAGAATACCTGAGCTTCCTTCCCCGGCCTCCTGCAATCCTCCAGAGGCTGAACCGTCTCCAGAGAGAATGCTGCCGATGCTTGAGAAGGTTACTTCAATCGCAGAGCCTTCACCTTCAAGACCTGAACTCACAAGCTCACCGCTGCCAGAGAGGTCTCCAGACCCAGAGAGGTCTCCTGAGGTAACCCGTTCTCCAGACCCAGACATGTCTCCAGACGTGTCTCCAGAGATAACTTGGTCTCCAGAACCAGGGTGAACACCTAAGCCAGACGTGTCCCCAGAACCAGAGAGGTCCCCAGAGCCAGACATGCTCCCAGAGTAGGAGACATCTCCAGAGCCGGATAGGTCTCCAGAATGTTCACCAGTGGTACTAGTGGCTCCAGATCCTGAGCCTGACTCAGCTAAACCTGAGCCAAAGCCAGAGGTCTCCACGGCAATGGGTGGGATGGAGGGAACAACTGCAGAAGAAAGAAGAATACAATGAGAGTGAATCATCAGTCTCAATCTCATGGCGCTGATGATGACCTGAGAAAAAAAAAACTTACCAGGTCTCAGCAAATCAACAACTGAGGTGAGGTTAACCAGAACCTCTTCGATTTCTGTTATATTCAGTCCAGTTTCATTTGCAATCAGCTGCATGTCCGCTGTGGGCAGTAAACAGCAAAACAATGTGTTCCATCAGTGGCTGTGACAACTAGGAACCACAGAGGAAAGATTGACTTCCCGTAAGGTAACATAATATCAGCACTGTGAATACTTGGCGTTATTGCTTTTTCAAATCAGCTAAACAAGCAAATATAATCAGAGACCCTCCCAAACATCACTGTCACTGTTTACCTCGCAAACAGTAGGCATCAAATCTGGATTGAGGATCCGGGTAGGCTGTCTGGTTGGGATGAACATAAACAGTGTGAACTCCAGTCTTCCAGGCACCACACTGAGCTCGAGGATTGTTGATGGGGTAGCGAACGCTTTGATCGATGAGCCAGCCAGCACGACATTTATCAAAGCCTTGTTTCCAGGCAGCGTACAGGTCTCCCGTGGAGGCCAAAACGGCATTCTGCTGCTGACAGCTGGATGCGGCCTCATCATAGGTGAAACCGTCACCGGAGGCCAAGTGGAAAACTTCACCTGTGAAGCACATGGAGAAGCAACATTGAGGTTTTTGCACGGTTTTTTCAATCTCCGATTTTAATTTCACTCCAGAGATGATAACAACCCCAGAGCTGTGAGGTGTACACATGGTGTAAAATGAAAGAATTATCCGTTGTTACCTCTGAGTCCCTCAGTGTAGCAGTACACATCGTAGCGCTCGCTCGCCGGCATCAGGCCGTAAGACCGAACTCCAGGCTCGTCCCCCTTATCGCCAGCACATTTTTCTCTCGGAAAAATGATCGGATACCTGGAGGGGGAACGGTTGTTACGATGGGTGAGATTTTCATTGAAGATTAGATACGGAAGGCCTATTTCTGCTTTCTCTGAGAAACATGTAAAATCTACCTGACAGTCTGGTCCCGCAGCCACCCTGCATCACACTGGTGGTATCCAGCCTCATACGCAGCCTGCAGCTGCTCTGCAGAAGCAATGGAGGCTCCTATACTGTGGCAGGCCTGTTGGGCCTCCATGAAGGTGAACGCGTAGCGACCTGAGCCTGAGCGGTAATGAAACACCACCCCTGCATACACACACACACACATACTGTATTGACATTTGTTACAAGCGTATTATTATTATTATTATTATTCAATACTTTCATATCTGTCAGTCACCCTCAGCTTCCATTGCCTCTGTGATATTACTGAATTACGTCCCAAACTGGAGCCATAAAAGCCGTGGCACCTCTGAAATGTAATTTTATCCAGATGAAATATCTATTTTGAGATTGCGGCCAATCTCATTTCGGTCTTACCCTGGAGCCCTCCCTATTTCCACCCCGTGTGAGTTCGATTTCAGGGTGTTTGCTGAGTCACTATGGTCAACTAGATTTTCAGATGTTGGTGAAATTAGGCAACAGATACACAATTTGTCAAATTGCTCAAATTTGCTAAAATTTATTGATATGTTTTTCTGAGTACTCCTCTTGCTTCTGTGCATTTGTGCGCTTTTTTATCGAGTGAATGAACCTAAATGCATCACTTACCAGTTGGTGGCAACTTGAACATTTTGCTGGGATCTCTGCCCACCTCAGGCCGGGCAGTGACTGCCTGTATCACCTCTGTGAGGGTGTCAGTGATTTTTGGCGGTTCTGGCAGCGGCAGCTCAGTGGGACTCTCAGTGGATGTGACGACCACCTCAGTGGGTCTCTGAGTCTCGACTTCCCCGACCGCCTCGCTCTCTGGGGTGGTTGTCCTCCTGAAGAATTCCTCTGGGCTCTGCGTTACCGTGGTTATACTGATCATGCCACTTCCCGCGTCTACACCTGATCCATCCTCGTCAGGGAGCTCTGAAATTGAGATATTTTAAGTACAGATATGTCCACTTCTGACACAGCCCCAGTGGCCTAATGGATAAGGCACTGGCCTCCTAAGCCAGGGATTGTGGGTTCGAGTCCCATCTGGGGTGGAATATTTATGTGTTTTCTTCCAGGCACTCTCACCAATTAAACTGAAAACAATTAGCTTCCCAAAGACATCATAATTAGAGTCTGATGCTGAAATTACAGTGCAGGTCATTTTCTTTCCAGGCAAAGAAAACAATACATTTGTTTTGATAAATGGCTGTTTACCTGTGTAACAGAAGGCGTCATATCGCGACTCTGGGCGTGGATACCCCGTCTGATTGGTGTGCAAGTAAACAGTTCTCACACCCAGCAGGCCTCCTCCGCACTGAGGACGACGGATGTTGATAGGATAACGGACGCTTCTGTCTCCCAGCCATCCAGCGTTGCAGACGTCCATACCAGCCTGCCAGGCCAGGTAGAGTTGGCCCGTGGTGGCCAGCTGAGCCCCGCGAATGGAGCAGGCAGCCACCGCCTCACTGAAACTATATTTTTCAGCTGAGGCGCTGTGGAAAACTTTGCCTGCGTGAGAAGAGGAACGGTCTGAAGGGGCCGCAAGACAACACTGAGACATTTACAAAAGAGTCTAAGATCTTCTGAGGTACCTGTCATCGTTTGAGCAAAACAGTAGACGTCGTACGTCTCATTGACATCTCTGATACCATACGTCCTGACGCCAGGCAGCATTTCTTTGTCACCGTAGCAGTTCTCTCGCGTTTCATGGATTGGATACCTGCAGTTGACAAGATGTGTGAGACATACAGTATATTGTCTTTAAGCAATTTTATGTCACTGAGATGCAGTTTGATGTCACTGAGATGCATGGACATGAAATAAGGGGATTTTTTTGAGAGTAGTTTCATGGATTATCATTAGATAGTAAATCATTGTTATCGTGATTTGTGGCTGTAAAATTGGACTATTGTTTGTTCTCACTGACACTGAAATACTCCAGGATACACTTTGTAGATATTAGTGTGTTAAATAGTCAGTGTCATCAGACCTGACTATCAGTATCTTTTATTTACAGAGAAAGAGTATTCAATATAGCTCCAGAAAAATACTAAATCGTAAGCTTTTCCCAAAATTCAGAAAATAACCTGTCTTGGACATTTGGGGAGAAACTCCTGACATGCCATGATGAAATGAAGGGGGAAAAAGTGCAAAAAAAACAATATGGCAAACAGCATTCAAGACTATTGCCATCTTCCAAAGCCTCAAGGGTTTATTTACATTGCAGCGCTTATTTCTTTCGTCTTTCTCGGGGTGTTACCTGACAGTTTTATCGGACAGCCAGCCAGCATCGCACTGATGGAAGTCGTCATCATAGGCGGCCTGCAGCTGCTCGGCCGAAGCAATGACGGCACTGTTCTGTGTGCACGCTGCCTTGGCTTTCTCAAAAGTTAGAGTGTAGCGCCCCATAATGGCTCGGTAATGGAACACAATACCTGCAACATGGAAAGAGACACTCAGTGAGGTGAGTGCGATTGTGAGTCAGTAGTATTTCCTACAAATCAGGTAAGACTCATGAGGAAAGATTGTACCCATGCACAGTTCTGCATAGTCTCCTTTACCTTGAACCTGTACATGCGCAATGTCATGGTTGTCCTCGATGCCGTGCTGAACCTCACAGCGGTAAACACCTGAGTCACTGGATCTAAGCTCAGTTATCTTGATGCTGGCATCTGTGGGGGTCATGGGGTAGCCAAAGAGATGAACCCTGTCCAGGTAGTTTTCACCGATGCGCACCTGTCCCCCCAAGGCCACGAGGACGGTGGTCACCTTGTCTTTTGTGACATGGCTCCATTTGATGCGATGGGAAAGGGGGGCGATGGCGGGCGCTCCCGGGTCTGGGATGGTGTGGTCCTACATGAGGAGCAACCGTTCAGTCAGCACAGATTCTGCTCCTGGCCGTTCATCGTGCAGCTCAGATATTCACAGAGTTTAATCAGAACTTCATTGTTCTCTTCATGAGTGGCAGTCACCTCAAAATAACACGGAAGTTCCAGCACTCCTCCCAGTAGAGGACGCTGTGGTCCCTCCACAGGGATGCTCACGCTCAACACATCTTCAGGATCTGTCAAGTATAGAGATGATAGCACAAACTAGAGACAAAGCCTTAAATACAAAGTACGATAAATCTAAATTTGTTGACATGTAGTTCAAATGTGTAGATATTGGACGATTGAAGGTGCGGAACCACGGCCTTACCCAAGAAAGAATGCTCCTCGTATACGTAATCGAACGATGCAGAGGTGATGCACAGACACACAGACAGTACTATAGTCCACTTGATCATATTTTACCTGGAAAAATTGAGATGACACACCACAAAACTTGTAAGATTGAAGTCAAGTATTAGCAAGATATCAGGTATGGAGGGGAACAAATGTTAAGTTTCATTTGAAGAAAATTCACTATGTGTATATTCCAGGATTTCTCTCAACTTGCTCTTTTATATTGAATATAGTTCTTATTATCAAATTTGAATGACGCAACAAAGAATGAGGACAAAAAGAGAGAGCAGGAATTTTGAAATTGTGATTGAAGCGCTTTGTCACAATTCCACAAGAACCCTGCAGCAACATCGCAAAAAAGAAAACTGAAGGTTTTGCATGACTAAGCAGAGGAAAAGGGTTAAGAATAGAACTTGTAGGAAAAAAGCTGCAGTACATGTTTTCTTCAACTCCACACCATGTTTCAGTGATGTCAAGTTCAGCCCGATGACGTCAAAATCAACGACTCCGGCTACATCTCGGTCTGCCTGACTCACCCCCACCCACTCCTCTGGAAAGTGCAGAGCAGCAACACCACACACAAAAACACACTTTCATGTTTCCCAACTTGTGAAACAACAACATTTCCAAGAGGAATAAACCCTCCACAACAGCCTCGGTATTCACATGTTTAGGCCTGCGATTACTCATCAACGGTCACCTCCTACTTCCTCCCGGTCAGACAAGGAACTGTAGTTATTTCAAAAGTAAATGTTTGCAGTTATTATGCCGAGCAGCCTGGGCAAGACCTTTCCACTCAGCAGCCCTATTCTCTGGAGTTTCCAACCCCACTACCTAGCAGGTCTACAGCGTACGTGAGGAGCTGGGAACGTTTGACTGTAAATTACACAAAACGTTCAGTGGAGACTATCCAGATGTATTACTTAATGTTTTTTTGAAAGCATGTCATCCATCAGTATGACCGTTATCCTTGAATAAACTCTCCTTTGGGCATGTGTTCAAGAAGACCTTCGGCGCAGCCACAAATTTCAGATTCACCATGTTCGTGCAAACACGTCAAAATAACCGCAATTCAAACACACCGTGCAGCCACAGCACCCTCACCGGCTCAGCGATGCACCTTTACAATGTGAGGCCACAGAAATAGCCAAAGTAAAACCCATCCATTTATTCTGTACTCATGCTTGTCCTTGAGTATCACGAGGCTACAGAGCAACAGAACCGAACCTTGGTTCAGAGAAGCAACAAGTGTTTGCTTGGCAGGGGGAAAACTTGGAAAATAACACTGAATTGAACTGTGCTTGAAACGCTATACGCCTTGCCAAGACTTTGCACTCTACACACTGTTCATCAGTCTGCTCATACAACTTATTGTACAAATTATGATGAGACTTGAAGGTTGAACCTATTCAAATCAGCAAAGCAAAAGACAAAGCTTGGAGGGAATGTTAAGATATTGATTAAGTGTATCCAATTTGTTGTACTTTAGAGTGTACTCAATATAATACATGTACCTGTACTCGATAAACTGTATATTCTAATACAATTCTTTTTGTAATTTCAGCACTAAATAGAGCAGGTAAATCATCATAAAATGATACGAGTTATGAGAAAACCACACTTAAATGGCGCATTTTGGTCTTTAAGTTACCAAGATTCACATCTTTTTTGGAATTTCAGATCCATTGAAAGAAGTTAACCAGTCAGACTACAAGATTTCACCCCCAAAGAGTGACTTCAGAACACCAACCATTCCAAAAGCCTATCAGAGAGCCGACCACTTAGTAAAGAGTGAACTTTGACGTACTCCAAGAGTGCTCAAACCTAGTTAGAGAGCCGCTTAAATGACTCAAACGTACTGTTGTGATGAAGTGAGCGATCATTAAAAGTCATGTTCTGTGCTGGCCGGGGCTCCTGGGCGGCACCACACTGTGCTCTTTCAGCCCGTGCGGTGAGGTTGACTCCCGTGGAGCGTGGGGCCCATAAGACCAGATCTGTTCTTCCCGGGGCTCTGACGACACACGTGCCTATGCAAACAACAGCATGTGTATTCCAGAGGAGGCCCTTTCCATCACGTCTCAACACTGCTCGCATTCACGGCGCCCCAGAAAAGTGTCGGACACGGGAGGCGGGGGCGCGCTGGGATGCAGGATGAGGCCACGGCATGGCTGAGCCCAGATCCTCTGATAAGAAGCCCCACGTCTTTCTCACCATGTGAACACACAGGTGATTGAATATAATATCGTATACAACAAAATTTACGATATGACCATTGACGAATGATTGAAGAAACTTGTGACCACAACAAAAATATAATTTCAGTGCAAACACCACTATAACCTTGTCATTAACAGTAACATAGTCAAGAAACAATTTTCATACATCCAGTTCTTTCTTTTTGCTGGGACATCAATTGATTGAATTGATTATTTCTCAGATTCCTTCATTCATTTTCCTTTTTTTGGTCTCTAGCTTTCTGTCTGATGAGCATTACATTTTTACATGGTTTGAGCTGGCATAACAAAAAGATATGATCTGACAAACCATGTGAACATTTTTTTTTTGCCATTGTCTGCCCTGAAATATGTTTTGCATCACATCTGTCATCTTTTCAGAACAAATTCAAGTGTGGTTCAGTTTGCCATATATTTTCTTTTTCTGTATCAACATGGTGCCTGCTCCCTTTTCTGCAGTGGGGGAGTTTGTAATGAAAACTTCAACATTCAATGAAACACTTCTCAGTTGCAATTAATCTGTGAAACCCACTCAAAACTGAATTTTAAACAAGCAGGGGACCAAATTCCTACACCATGTCCATGATTTATCAAACAAGAGACTAAAGCATAGATATTCTACAAAAGCCTTTAAACAGACTGACTTTCTCATTTAACGAAATATTGTATTGAGGGCATCATGCTCACCTGTTGCAGAAAAAACTAATCTCCAAACCTGTTGAAGATCACTCCGGTCCAGCTTTGCCTCGGTGGTGCGTTTGGGGCAAATGTAGCTCCGAGTTGTGTGATGTGAGTTCTTAAGTCCTGGTGAGCAGCAGTAGCTGAGGCAACCGGCTCAGGATGCTCAAATGTGAGCAGACTGGCAACCAAAGCTCAAAGCTGAGGTGGAGCACTGGTGTGAAGGTGCACTTAGTTATGTCAAAGGCTTCCTGCTCTGATTTTCAAAATAAAGCTCAGGTCTCCACCTTTCCTCAGGTAGAGAGACAGTGTGACGGCGTTTTAAGATGCTGCTGGACAACCCAGATTAAAATCGAGAAACATGCTGGAGTAAAGATTTATAGTCCCTACTTCTTACAGCAGCATACCTTTGTGTGCTGTATGATTTAATACAGGAGATAATTTGTAGTTATTGCCCAACAGGATTCTTCTTTGTTCAGAGAAAATGTGTGTGTTTGACTCCCAGAACAAAAATCATAATGATGATGATGATGAAATACAATCTAAAATATCCTGCACCTGGTTAATGTGACTTAAAATAAAATCATTGGAGATCTAATCAAACTTCCTCTTGTGCGTGTGACATTGGTGTGAAGACGGTGGTTGAGGACCAAAGCGCGACAAAAAGGTGTCCAACTGTCCAACACTGTCCAAAAGTACAGTTTTCTGAGCGTCATTGAACTCTTGAAATACCAGAGAATGCTGCCCCACGCCCTTCTTAACGCTCGCTTTCGGTGCAGAGGTAATGAGGTGGGGAAAGGAAAAGAAGAGCGAGGGGGCGCAGGGACAAAGCTGCTCTTTCAGCTGCCGGCTGCGCAGGAAATAGCAACATTTGCCATGACAGAATATTCACACACTTTAAATGTTGATTCTGCGGGTACAAGTCAACGCTCCCTCACTCATAACGGCTGCTCAGACTAAGTTGAGGAGGGAGGTGATGACAACTCGTGCTGTCTGTGTCATTTTACAAATCCGTGTCCCGTTCCCCATTGTGTGTGTGTGTTTTTTTTGTGTGTGTGTGATTTCTGAGAGCTCTTCCCAGGATTGGAGGGCTTGGAAACTGAGGGGCTAAGTGATGCAATGATGAAAAGAGAGGAAACCTCCAGACAGTGGTGAAATTTTAAAACCTGGAGCAAGCAAAAGTCTTACCTTACCATGATTTGTCCCCCCCATGCTTGATGATGATGACGATGATGATAATGATGATGATGAAGATGATGATGTTCAGCATTCAAATGAGAGGTGGTTGAGTTTCATTCAGGCTACACACTGCAGTGATCATTCTTGCACTTGCCAATTGTTACGTAATTTTTCCCATCATAGAGTAATTGTGACAAATCTTAAAACATTTTAACAGCAGATTAGCACCATCTAGGAGAGTTGCATGCTTTCATGGTCATTGAAGGTACAGTTTCTTTTTTATTAGAATCTATGATATGAAGTTTTTGTGGTTTAGCATACAAAGTATATCCAAATTGAAAACATAATCACTGTACTTTGATTACAATCCTGGGGAAATATAATATTTGTAGATCCTGATCTGCCCAACAAGGGAATAGATATAGAGTCAGCAGGGTTGAAACTGGACCCACACAGTCTTTGACAGTATATAAAACATTGATATTGACAAGAGAGGATGGGTGAGGAAGAGGGGGAGA
Source organism: Carapus acus (assembly GCA_900312935.1). NCBI lineage: Eukaryota > Metazoa > Chordata > Actinopteri > Ophidiiformes > Carapidae > Carapus > Carapus acus. The sequence goes on from OMPJ01021860.1 coordinate 28,831, forward strand.
ATAGGTAGCCTCAGGTATGCTCCCATGTTGCTGACCCCCCACCACCACCGGCAGTTTTGCACGAACGCATGTCCTGAAATATTTACGCATGACGACCTCGCAACGTGAACATGAGGTAAACTAGCACTTTATCTGAGAGCTTAGTGGAGGTGTTTCTGACTGAACACTGTTTCCTTATGGAGGGGCACAGAACACACTTTCTTCGGGCTGAGCAGAGCTGGAAAATACAGCTGATAAAAGCCGATGTCCTCCACTACCAGACCACTGTTTATTTGACACCCGGTGTCATTAGGCGCTGCACCGACAGCACCAACTGTACGGGCCGTGTGACACGCCGCACGTGCCTCTCCACCTCTGAAAGAGGTCTTGTGCTTGTTCGTGTTTTATGTGACGCCCTCACGCCACGCACACAGATCCGTCACACACATGTTCACGTGACGTGTTGAAATAACTCGAGTCCAATGTGACTGCCGGGTAAAACTGATCCTTCAGTCAATTTCGCGTTACTTTGGGAGGTGATGCGCACCTGTTTTATACCAGCATCACCTGTTTTCCATCATCTCTGACACCCAATCACACTCCTGTCAATCAAACCGAACATCTCAACTATGACTCAAGGAGAAATCATTGAAAAGAAATATCCTGCTGAGTGTCCTGTAAAATAAATATATGTATCAACTGTCTAATTTCAAAGTCGTGCAAACTTCTATGAATATTTTGCTACTTAGAGTTCTGCATAGCTGCCCAACCTCTGATTCGAGCGATCCCCCGTCCCTAGAACAGGTGAAATGAGTCCGTGCCTTGAAATGAGACCATCGTCTTTCTGAGGACCGACAAGTACTTCCCAGAGTGCTTCATTTTATCACAAAAATAGTGATGGTTAACGCAAATAAATGGCAAATATACCGATGTTTTTACAAACCCAGACCGGCCATGTCTCACTTTGGAGCGCCTTCTAAACTCTTGGGTTGCTCCAATGTAATTACTAATAACTGCACCTCATCTTGTGGACACAAACGCACATCGTATATTTGACAAGCCGAAAATACCGACGATGAATTGAATGCACATTCCAGATCCTCTTTTCCTGTAAGTTCCTGAGCACCACACCTTCGCAGAAGGTGTCGCCCACGTGGTTCCACCAGCTGGTTGGTTTCACGTCCGTTGGAAGCACAGCTTCGCCTCACAGGCGGCACTGTGCGGACAAACTCACCAGCCAATGACCTTCTTAGAAACCCAAATGTGGAATGAGCAGTTGAAAGCATTTTCAAAGGGGGTGGGGGTGCATCGGAAACCCAGCAGTACATGCAGAGACTGAGGAAAGCAGGGACAGAGGTGCGGTGACGGGGGCTGCATTCATAATGAGGCTCCTTGTCCTAGCCTGACCTGTCGCTGTATACCTCTGACTTTTGCAAATGGAAGCCATATGAGAGCAGCTGGAGGGGGCGCTCACAGACGCTCTTTGTGACGGCAGGCAAAATGTAGAGGGATCACTCAGACAAGTTTGTCTAAACGTCTGAAATCAGCTTAGAGGAAAAACGATCCAGCCACCCTCTTTTTCACACAACTCAAATTCAACACCGAAGTGTATATGCGATTTTGTGAGGATTGAAGCTTTCACCTCTGTTTTTGTGGAATTTGAATGTAATATCCAATAAAAGTATGCAAATGTAAGCAACATTTATATTTATATTGCATATTTCTAATATTTGAACAGGGACTCCTTCACTTCTTCCCAAAACTTTGATTACAGAAGAGCCTTTTATTTCCACACTGTTCGCAGTGGGCTTCCTAAAACGTTCTTTTCATAAGCAGTATACTGGCCCACTGTGACCCCGTCAAATTCCCAGCAGCAAAAACAGCAGCTTTGGCAGACACACAGGCATATAGGAATCAGACTGGTGTGGACAGACAGGTCTGGGTGTCTTGGCAGAGACATGCTGATGTCAGTCTTTGGCCCATACATCTGAGTGCTGTGTCCAGGGAAAATGTCCTCACCTTTGAGTCAACAGAAACAAGACCCACACAACTTTTTTTCAACTAGATGTGGATGTTTGAGAGTCAATTATAGGCGATTTTAGTGTTTATGAATAAAAATTAACTCTGAGTTAACATTGATATGTCATCAATAACAGAGATGGAATAGTGTGACGTTCAATTGGGCACAGCGCATGCGTGAAAAAGATGAGAGGAAAATGAACGTGAAATGGAAGACTAGAAAATAACAATTTGTGTGCGCAAATTCGCATATAGGTTAAAATAAACAACCAAGCTAACTAACTAACCAAAACGTGGGACCAGAAATAGCTTTTTCAACAACAGCAGCAGCAACAACCTCTTTTGACGCTAGATGACGCTCATGCTCTTTCACTAGAAGCAAGAGCTCACCTACCAAAACCTTCTGCCCGTTGTCATTGGCTACTCTGTGATTACGCCCCGCCTTTTCCTCCATTCTATTATTCTATTGGCTTTGTCTTATGCCAATCATTTACTTTTCAAAAACGACAAATAAGATTGGTTTCACGTGCAAGCTGTCAAAAGCAAAGGAAGGCAGCCGCAGACGGCGGAGTCCCAAAATCTGCAACCGTGTTGTGAGTTATTAAATTTGGCATATTAGATGTTACTCACAGTGACCCGACATCAGCGGGATTGTCGTCGTTTCTGTTAAGAAATGTGCTTGGCTATAAGTGGTCTGCAGGTGCGGGAGACGTGGTTCGAAAGACTGTTGACAAAGGTGGTGGACTCATGCTAACCTTGGCTAAGATTAGCTGGATGTTTTGCAGTAACGGGTGAATTGGTTGTCATAACAGGAACGAAACAATAAACACATCAGGAAAAAATATCTACCGATATTGCCATCGGCTTGTTAACTCAATTGACGTTGCGTCAATGTTTATAAAGCCCATTTGCTATCGATGCTCGCAGCCGCAGTAAATAGCGGTAGCTGTTGCATAAACTCCTTTTTATGTGCATGCCTGGTGCAATATTCCGTGGATTTTACACTGCTCATTTGCCATTTTTTCTATATTTTTCCCCTTGCAAAATCTCCAACACAATGACAACAGCATCGTTCCTTTTATGATGTTAGGTCGGTTGACTACGCAACCAGGATCACAATGTTAACGGGTAGTTAATTTTAGAACACAAATGTGAATCTCCTTGGAATGATGAAAGTATTGGGATTATGTGTCACGTCCTTACATTTCAAACAGCAATGTTGAAGTGAAATAGCTTTACTATGAAACAACTGTAGTGCCATCTGAAAATCCAAGGAAGTAGTTGAACATAAATACCTTCGGAAGGATTAACCAGTTCCACAGGCTTGACCTGAACACTCGCAGTGTGAGCATGTACAGGGTGCTTATTAATTATTAAGTTTTATTTTTATTACGTTAAGGTATTATTCCCTCGTGGGAATCAGGAGGAGGAGCAGTGGACTCAGGGCCGATGGATAAACAGATATCCTCTCTCTCCTTGCAAAAAGTGTCAAACCAGTCGACTCGTAAACCTCAAGTGAGCTGTCAAATTCGATATGCATGTCATGCAATAGTTTGTTGATCATTTATTTGATCATACTGTAGATGTGCATTTTTGTCATCGTGGCTGCTTGTGCATCCCCAGTTATTACATAAAACAGCATTTTTGCCTCCAAGACACTGAACTGTGCAAATAATCTGAGGATTTGTCCATTTTTGCTGAAGCAGCCAAAGTGCGCGATTGTTTGTGTCAAATCAAACCATTCAATCACCAGAATAATGATGAAATTGATAATAATGCACAGGTTCCTCAGCAAACAAATGAGACAGGTTAGTCAGAGCTTTGTTTAAAGGGTAAGATCAGTTTCTCTCCTCCCCAGCAAGAGAAAACATGGCCTTTGTCCTAATGTTAGCCCCGTGTTTGATTTGCTCACAACATGCCCTCTCCCTTGTTCTGGCTTTGTGTTTTAATAGAGAGATGGAGGTGAGATAAGGTTACATCTGTTTTGAGACTCCCATTTGTGACGGCGTCTAACAACTTGGTGTATTTCTGAGACGTTGGTGTTCTACATATTCCTGTGGGCCTCTTGCACAAATGTTGTTCTGCTCCTCAGCCTGTCGGTCAGGGCTGCAGATTGAGCGCGTGCCTGATGGTGCAGCGGATTGTTGTGTATGTGATACTGTGTGTCAGAGTAATGACTGCTTTGTGTGAAATGTGGCCAGCTGCCGGTACATTCTGGCTCAAGTTCACCGGTGACCAAAACAGACAAGGCGTGACTTCTTTTTGGTGCTCAGCGGTGTCAGACTGCAGTCTGGGCAGAGTGGAGGCTGCAGGTATAAATGTTGGTGGTAATTACCGTGTAGGCTGCGATGTTCTAGAAGTTTTAGCCGTAATTGTGGCGAGAATCCTCCTCAGGTTGAGGGCCCAAAGATGGACGTGGAATCAATTTGTACTTATATTGTTTTCTGTCTTTTTTTAGGCCCGTCACTCAGACACGAATGGATGAAAGGGTCTGTTGTCGGCCAACTGGAGCAGCGTCCGCCCAGTTACTGAAGATTTGACTCCACAATCAGCTGGAGGCCAGAATGAGAAACCCGAGTCGTGACACCGTTCCAGAGCCCTGACCAGCCTCTCATTTCACAGGGAATCCCTTACCTTCCAACCCTGTGTCGCTCACTTTTTGCTGCTCCATCTCACTCACCTGGAATCTCCTGCCCCGCCCGCGCCCGGCTGAGTGGACCCGCGCTCGCCCTCCAGGCCTCGTGCCCTTCCATCGGCGGCCCGCTCCGGCGGTGTGTTGGTGTACGATGGCGTGGTGGGATGCTGAGGGCTTCTGCGGGGGACTGTGATGTCAGAGCCCAAAAGCCCGGGCGAGAGCCATTGTGGCGCTCCCAGATTCTTCGTGGGCTGCGAGGACGATGAGAGCGAGGTCCCAGAAGACCGCATGAAGACTGACATGGAGCTTTATGAGGACGATGAAGACGCAGACTCGGTGGGATGCCTCTCTGAAGCAACACTGGTTAAAAAGAAACTTGTGAGAGAGTGTTTGTATTCTAACAGCTAGCAAAAGTTGATGAATGTCAACAAAATGGGGGTCCAAACTTTGTTAATGCTATCTTCTCTCTCAGTCTGAGCATGTTGAGCTTTAATTTTGTGGATCCTACCTGACAAACACATTACATGTTATAGAGTGTTGGTAGATTTTGAGGCATTTTTTGTTGCTTTGTAGAATCAGTCATAGAAAATAATCCTCAACTTGAAGGACTCTATGTTTGACAGTGGCTGCAGATTCACTTGAAAACTGATTTTTTCTAGTCAGCATATTTCCCTAACCATATTATTAGTGGTTCAAGCGTGGCCATATAATCTGCACAAGGGTTATCAGATTGTAACCCAGGTTGTCCGTGTGGCAATGAATCAGGGTCAAGGTGAACCAGACTTCATAATGTCATAGTAACAAAAACATGTCTTACTTGGCAACACTTGACCTGCACTTTTGAAAACTCCACTCTGTGTGAATTTACACCTGTGAACAATACTACGTCTCTGAGGTTTAACATCTTGCTTTGTGCACCTCAGTGATGTCTAACTTGCAGTATAACATTGACTTTTTGCTTGACCGGCACCCATTAGTTTCTTATGAATCAGCACAGACTGACCGCATATACATATAAACCATAAAGAAGTAGGTGACTGATATTTGTTCAGTACTCAGGAACAGAACACTTACGTTTCTGTACTATTCCGCTTTTCTTTTTTCCGCCCCCAGCCCCCTGAGCGACAGATTGTGGTGGGGATATGTTGCATGATGAAGAAGTCCAAGTCCAAGCCAATGACCCAGATCCTGGAGAGGCTATGTAGGTTCGAGTACATAACCGTGGTCATCTTCCCTGAGGACACCATCCTCAATGAGCCGGTGGACAAATGGCCCCTGTGTGACTGCCTCATCTCCTTCCACTCCAAAGGTGGGACAACAAGCGCATCAAGTGGTGTCATGGGGACATGATATTACTTGATATTAATCTTTGTTTATATTTTGGTGTTAAACCAGGTTTCCCTTTGGATAAGGCGGTGAGTTATGCCAACCTGAGAAACCCTCTACTCATCAATGATGTGAACATGCAGTACTACATCCAGGACAGGTACGACCACCCCATAATACACGCCAGGGATAATGAATGTGTATGTCATCCTCTTACCTCTCATTTGAAAACAGGCGGGAGGTATATCGCATCCTGCAGGAGGAGGGCATCGATCTGCCGCGATACGCTGTGCTGAACCGAGACCCAGACAAACCTGATGGTCAGTCCCACACCTAATGGTAGATAATATGCCATTGTTGCTTTGATTGTTTTTGATAAGGAGGTGAGCAATTTTGAGAAATGTCAGTAAATTCATATGCATACAATGGACAAGTATGTTGAGACAAATCATGGGTCACATGGTTTCTACCTCTCATTCAATTTTTGACATTAAAAAAAATCTCTGAAGCCCATGTAACATCCTTAGTCCTGTAATTTGTTTTAATTTCATCTTGTGGATAAATATAGATTCAAATGTAAAGCAGGTGTCAGAGACAGTCACTCGTGTTCTGATATGATTGGTCTGGCATTCAAATCCTGTTTTCACTCAGCGGCATGGAGACAGACAGTCTCCAGACCGATGGCCGCTGAGGCAGGTTCCGTCTCTGGGCCTCCTTGATGGTAATGAGTGTTTTTATAAGACTGGTGATGAGTGACTACTTTGCAACTCTCAGGAATAAGCACTCACACAGGGTAGGCCTCAACTGTGTATATTATCGGGATAATGAAATGGTTCTTCCTGGAAACCAGAAGTGTGTGTGTGTGTGTGTGTGTGTGTGTTGTTTTTGTGTATGTGCCAGAGTGTAACCTGGTGGAAGGAGAAGACCACGTGGAGGTCAATGGAGAGATATTCCAGAAGCCGTTTGTTGAGAAACCTGTCTGCGCAGAGGACCACAATGTCTACATTTACTACCCAACGTGCGCCGGAGGAGGCAGCCAGCGCCTCTTCAGAAAGGTTGTTTGCCCATCCCGCAACTTCTACTCGCACCCTCTTCTCACACTAAGTCCTTCCCATCTGTAAACCCAGACTGCATAGGCCAGCTTGCTCCAAATAATCTGTTACTGATCACAAATTATGTGGGAAATGGCTGATCCACTGTGATCAGTATATCCTGCAGGACCCCAATTAAAAACTTTTTTCATTTGGTTTGGACACCTAAACAATAAGTTGAAACTCTGTCTTGAGCTTTCATCTCATTACGTTTTAGGACTCAATAGTTCTTTGTTTTCACTTGAATGTACCCATGTGTGTGAAGTAAATGCATTCTCATCAAGTCTCCGCATTAGCTGACTCTACTTTTCGTTTTAGCGAAATCGATTCCACGAGAAAGCATTTCCAGGCATCATATTGTTGTATGTACTGTAGATCGCATGTTGTAGAACAGACGAATGCTGAATTATGCATTAATAAAGTAAGAGGTTGCCGCCCTCTGATTGCTGGATGCTGCAGGCTCTGCAGAGTGCACAGTTTCCATCCATATGTGGAGATGTGCCGCAGGAGTGCTTCATTTTTTTTTTTTTTGCCTTCGCAGCACTTTTTCTGTCACTAAGCCAGCGCCTTGTGTCATCTAGATCGGGAGCCGCAGCAGCGTCTACTCTCCGGAGAGCAGCGTCAGGAAGACGGGCTCCTATATCTACGAAGAGTTCATGCCAACCGATGGCACCGACGTGAAGGTAGAACACACTGTAGATGAGCTCTGTGTGCAGATAAAAGAGACACTGGTCATTAGTAACCATGACAGTCGTGGCTGTCGTGTGATGTGCCAGAGGTTTTACTTTTTAGAAATACAATATGGGCGTATATCGTTGATGTATATGTTGTTTAGATGTCCTCTGGTTGTGATTACTCATTCATTTAGGTGTACACAGTTGGGCCCGATTACGCCCACGCCGAGGCCCGCAAATCCCCAGCCCTGGACGGGAAGGTGGAGAGGGACAGCGAGGGGAAAGAGGTCCGCTATCCTGTCATGCTCTCTGCCATGGAGAAGCTGGTGGCCCGCAAGGTTTGCCTTGCATTCAAGGTAAAAAAAGGAAAAAAGAAAAAAGAGCATAATGGGTGGTTTCTCCCAAGCAGCTCTGATGATTGTCCTTGACTTTACTGACTCCGTAACACTGTCGGTAGTGATGGCAAGTCCACCTGTCCTCCCTTGTAGCAAACCGTGTGTGGGTTTGACCTCCTCCGAGCCAACGGGCACTCCTACGTTTGCGACGTCAACGGCTTTAGTTTTGTGAAGAATTCAATGAAATACTACGACGACTGTGCCAAGATCCTCGGGTATGTATGTTTGTTTGTTTGTTTTGGTCAGTACCTCCGTGCTTTGCGAGGCTTTCTCCTGCGCTTTGCGAGGCTGATTCTTGTTTTTTGTTTTGCGGTTGTCCGTGGCTCCCCAGGAACATTGTAATGCGTGAGCTGGCGCCGCAGTTTCAGATTCCTTGGTCGGTCCCAACTGAGGCAGAGGACATCCCCATTGTTCCCACCACGTCTGGCACTATGTGAGTCACAACAGCACAAAATAAATAGCTAATACAAACTTAAACCGCACTTTGTTCTGCGGACAGATTTACACTTCCTCACTTTTGTTGTTGCGAGCCTTGAACATTGTTTTGATTTTGTTTTCAGGATGGAACTGCGCTGTGTCATTGCCGTGATCAGACATGGAGACCGAACACCCAAACAAAAGATGAAAATGGAAGTTCGCAACCCCATGTAGGTTTTGTCGTTGTCGTGATAACAGATCGAAGCAGAAAAATTCTTTCAGTTTACACAGGCAGTCTGTTTGGTGTGTGCAGGTTCTTCGATCTCTTCGAAAAATACGGAGGGTACAAAACAGGGAAATTAAAGCTGAAGAAGCCAAAACAGTTGCAGGTAACAAAATGGATGAATGCCTGATTTTCAATGATGAATGTCAGAGGCATCCACATATTTGTGTGTGTCTTTGTCATCGCCTTGACAATTTGTTGTGGCGTTAATCTCAACAGGAGGTGCTGGACATCACACGCCAGTTGTTGGCAGATCTGGGGCAACACAACGACTGCGAGATAGAAGAGAAGAAATCCAAACTGGAGCAACTGAAGACCGTTTTGGAAATGTATGTTAAAGAATGAACAGGCGCAGCCCAGATTTGATGGTAGTGTAGGTCAATCCAACAACTTAACGTGTGTGGCAGTAAATCACACAGCTACTGCTTGATATATAATGATATATAATATATTCAGATTTTGATATTTATTTATGGACTTGTGTGTTTTTATTGAAGGTACGGCCACTTCTCTGGAATCAACAGGAAGGTGCAGTTAACCTATTTGCCATATGGTCAGCCCAAAACCTCTAGTGAGGAAGAAGGTAGGAATAGATTCAATATTTCATGATATGTTGTGACCAAATAGCATTCAATCCTTATTTCTACAGATCCGTCAGCCCATATTTTTGGTCTTTCCATCACCACCAGGAGACCTACCAAATTTAACGTGGTTGTCTGTCATCTGTCATCGTCTTGCAACCGATTCAACCAGAATGAAGCTGTTTTTCTGACCAACCACCAATTTCATTTGTCAGACAATCGCAAGGAAGGGCCGTCCCTGCTGCTGGTGCTGAAGTGGGGCGGAGAGCTGACTCCTGCTGGCCGAGTTCAGGCCGAGGAGCTGGGAAGGGCCTTTCGCTGCATGTATCCTGGAGGACAAGGTAAACGCACACCGCACCGCCCTCATCAGTAATCACCACATGTTATAGATTGCCACATATTTTATTTCTCTACTAAATTAACACAACCCCTGCCATTGTTCCATTCTGAGTCATTTTCACAATCTTGACTCGATTAATTCTGTTTTTGAAGCATGTAAATAACCACGTAAAGGACACCATATTGAAAACTACAATCTGGAGGGGAAATCTTGAGTGGACTTATTTTCAGATATGTTTTCTGCCTGGGGACAGACGCACTTTTACATACACAAACTCACACAGACACACACTGTGTGTGTGCGTTCCAGCTGCCAGACCTTGAATTTCTTATTATGCCACCACAATGAGCTGCCACTGATCCATATAAGGTCACAATAACAAGCAGGAGAGTGGGCCAGAAATGCTCTTACGCTGTTGCAATGCACCAATGCACCAGTGCGCACGCAGAGCCAACGCCCACGTGCCGTCTTCGACTGATATAGCCCATTAGATAAATCTGAATTATTATTGCTGTACAAGGTATTTTGTTGTTTAAAAGATACACATTGCTGTATGTTGTAGAAAAGATGTTGGTGGTTGAAACTCGGGATCAGGACCAGACTGATTAGGAGAAAAATGTATTCTGTAAAGAACAGATGCTTAAAGATTAATAAATAAATGATATATTGTGATAATTAAAGCCCCTTTGTAATTATGGCTATGGGACAGCATGAAGAGAAATAATCCTTCTTCTAACAATATGATTAAGATACAAGATTAAATGAGAAACTCTGTGTTAATCATCTAAAACTAATCAAACCAGCATACTGATGCGTTCACAAATCCAAAGAACAACTTGTCTGGTATTTCTGTGTTTGCCGTCTCCATTGCTTTGGTTCTGTTGGTCCTGCTGATTTCCCTTTTATACCCGTCGTACTTGCACAGAACTCGGCTCCTTAATTTCATTGCACAATGTGAACTGTCGTAGTGACGATAAAGATTCCTGATTCCTAATTCCTCATTTCTCTCGCAGGGGACTATGCTGGATTCCCAGGCTGTGGGCTTCTACGTTTACACAGCACCTACAGACACGATCTGAAGATCTACGCCTCAGATGAAGGCCGTGTGCAGATGACAGCTGCAGCTTTTGCAAAGGCAAGCAATGTTCTCGCTACGCAAGAAATTAAAAGTGATGACCTGTGACATCTGTCCGTAATTTCCTTCTTTGCATGATAGGTTGTATGACAACAATGATGTTGTAGCCCACAGCTAAAAAAACGGACGCGTACCACCTGCAAAATCTCAAATCAGACTGAAATAGAGACTGTGAGGTGGTGATGAGAGGGAGAGTATGTTTGCTTTGTTAGTAATTGAAACAAAGGACTGGCGAGACATGTCCACGTAGTTCTGACCCAAAGCTGTGGCCATTGCATCACAAATGCATGAGTTGCATCACAATTAAACAATCGCAGTATCATGTTTAGTGTCTACAATTGCACCAAGATTTAGATCCTGTCTCTTGACTACGGTGCTGTTCATGTGCGCAGGGTTTGCTGGCGTTGGAGGGCGAACTGACACCCATCCTGGTTCAGATGGTGAAGAGCGCCAACATGAACGGACTGCTGGACAACGACAGCGACTCTTTGAGCGGCTGCCAACATCGCGTCAAGGCCCGGCTGCACGAGATCCTCCAGAAAGACAGAGCCTTTGAAGAGGAGGACTACGACAGGGTGATTTGTGGCTGTTTACCGCTGGGGACAAGGCTGGATACGTATTTTGGGTTTTTCCTGCTGCCAGCTGAAATAATGTGGAGCTGTTATTACACAAATAGATGTACTTCTTGCAGTTGCATGTTATCCCAGTGGCAAGCTACCTTCGTACCGAATTAGATTTCTTCATGCAACATCTGTTTTTCTTTTTTCTGACAGCTGGCCCCAACCAGTGGTGTCTCCCTGGTGAAGTCAATGAAACTGGTGGAAAACCCTGTGGCTGTGTGTGACCAGGTGTACGCCCTCATTCAGAGCCTCACCTCCCAGATTCGCACCAGAATGGAGGATCCTAAATCTGCTGGTGCGACAGGTTTCTTTCAGTGGTTTTGGCAGCGGTATCAAAGTCTCCGCTCGGCTAAAACGAAATTGTCCCGTCTCTCCTGCAGACCTGCAGTTGTACCACAGCGAGTCTCTCGAGCTGATGCTGCAGCGCTGGTCCAAGCTGGAGAGAGACTTTCACATGAAGAACGGCCGCTACGACATCAGCAAGATCCCCGACATCTACGACTGTGTGAAGTACGACGTCATACACAACGCAACCCTGGGCCTGGAGGACACTTTGGAGCTGTTCAGACTGTCCCGGGCTTTGGCGGACATTGTCATACCACAGGTGAGGCTACATATTAACAGCTAGCCAGATTCACGCCTAGTTGACAAACTTCGTTTTTTTATGCCTTTTAACAGGAATATGGCATCAGCAAAGTGGAGAAACTGGACATAGCGTACGCCTACTGCCTCCCGCTGGTGAGAAAAATCCGCCTTGACCTGCAACGAACCCACGAGGACGAGTCTGTCAACAAACTTCACCCGCTGTAAGTCAAAATAATTCACCCTCGAATCCGAGGGTTGTGACGCGTTCCGACACAAGAACACTTTGTCCGCAGGTACTCCCGCGGAGTGATGTCCCCAGGGCGCCACGTTCGGACGCGATTGTATTTCACCAGCGAGAGCCACGTCCACTCCCTCCTCAGCATTTTCCGCTACGGAGGCTTGCTGGATGTAAGCAATCCCACATCCCAAAACTGTGAATGTTTATCGAACAGGTCAACACAGAAAAAGACAGGTGAGGGTTCGGGGTGTGTTGGGGTTTTGCTGTGTTAACAGGAGGACAACGACCAGCAGTGGAAGCGCGCCATGGATTACCTAAGCGCCGTCTCCGAGCTTAACTACATGACTCAGATAGTAATCATGCTGTATGAGGACAATAACAAGGTTAGTGCGTTTTTGCTCGCATGCATGCAAAATGTGATGAGATGATTATATTCTTATCAGCCCAAGCAATGCCTCTAAAGTGCTTTCACCCCAAACAAATCGAACATGTTTTTTCTCACAGAAAAATTAACCAGTCCACACACTCGGGGTGAAAGTTGCCTCATCAATAGCGGACTGTGTCAAACACACCCTCCATGTTGAATGTTTTTCTGCCTTCATCTAACACATCATCCTGCATACAGTATTTAGGGATGCAGCTCGGGCTCCCCCTCTAGACCGAATAGACAATCGGTGCAATAGCAGAGACAAATTTAAAGTTGCAATCAATATTGCCAAATAGGCTGTTTGGATGAGCTGGCACATGTGGTTATTTGCACAGTGACAGATGTAATTTATATAATTAGATAAGTGTATGATTGTGTTTGCAATCCTAGTTCTGTTTAGTGTGCAATACCAAGGATTTGTTGCATGCGTGAGGACGTTTTTCTCGCTCCTTCTCAAGGACATCTCCTCGGAAGAACGCTTCCACGTAGAGCTCCACTTCAGCCCCGGCGTCAAAGGTGTCGAAGAAGAGGAGAATCCACCAACTGGTTGCGGTTTCCGTCCCGCCTCCGCAGAGGTAACAGTGCAGGTCAGCTCACAGGGACACGTTTTTTTTTTAACAATTTCCACTGGTGACCTCACGTGTCTGTGCCTGCTCAGAAGCGGCACGTGTCTCTTAATGTTGTGCTCTGTCCCCCCTGGCGAATCAGAAGGAGGGGAAACAGACCGATCCCGGCAGCCTGGAGGACCTGTCTCGTGACGAGACTGACCGTGCCGTCCCTCTCTCCGAGCCCATCACCATTCAGAGAAGGTCGCCACTCGTTCGTAATCACAAGAGCGGATCTATGGAGGTGAGACACGAAGACGTGTCGACAGAGTCCTAAAAATTGGACTGAGTTATCAGAACAGAGTTATCTCAAGCATTACCATCTCACAAAGGACAGTCAGAAAGAGCCCTCATCCTCTGTGTGTGTGTGTGTGTGTTTGTGACTGTGTTTGGCGTCCCTCAGGTTCTGTCCGAGACACCGTCCTCCAAAGTAGGCAGTTATCGTCTGTTCTCGCTGTGCTCACGTCAGTCCCCGGAGATGAAGCAAAGTGGATTAGGTAGGCATCAAATCCCACCGTTACCATGACAACCCCGGGTGATGCACAGATGTGGTGCCCTCTGGAGGGAGGGCGTCGTGCGGAGCTCAGTTTGGGTTCCGTGTCAGCATGGTCGCACACCGGACGTAACTAATGTGCTCTCGTTGTTTCGCTTGGAAATGCCTGCATGCATTTAACGTGGACCATGTCTAACTGTGAACTTTGTCTGCTGTTTTTTGTTTTTGCGTGAGAAAGACTCAAAGTACTGCTAAGGTGGTAATTCTAGTACAATCATCATCTGGCAGCAATTTAGTGTAACATATAAGCCCTCAAAAGACAATATGACTGACATTTTTACATTTAATCTTATTAGTTCTATTAATAAGGTTAAATAAATTCACCCTGACCTCAGAATTTGAATATACTGAATCACTGCTTACACAAACATGGGTCACCGAAACCTGTTATTTGCATCGCGCACCAACAACCACTGGGATTACTCACATTAACACATTAAAGATGCTCTGAACCTCGTCTTGAAATTGCAGAGAACTCACATTCTGCAGGGTAACTCATGAGGCAACGTGCCCATTTTTATAGCTCTCATCGTCGAAAGGCAGCTCCCCAAAAAGGCCACATCAACTTATGAATGAAAGCGCATGAAAAATGAATGTTTATACCAACTTTAACACTTTCAGAACCGACTGTTAAGTGAACCTCTAATCAGCCACTAACCCCTGCCGGATTTATTTTAGAGTTTGTCGAAAGATTGCTCCTTTGGCGTTTTTTTTTTTTTTTTTTTTTTTTTGGACAGTTTTTCAGTTTGGTGTCTAATTATGCTGATATTTGCACACTCTTAAACTAATGGGCTGCGGAATAGTATCGCTACCACTGTCAGGGATACTGGCTGCACCAGCTTTTCTTCCCAAACTGAGCACAAGGTGAAAAACAAGCCACGATATTTATATCTCAAATGATGCTTCTCGCATTAACTATCACAGGCTGATGTCGATGAGAGA
>OMPJ01021865.1:8174-20506 GCA_900312935.1 Carapus acus
AGGTGGGAGTTTTCTCTTCCAATCAGCTGATCAGCCGGCATCACCGCTGCTATGCAGACGTCACACAACTCAATGTTTACAAATTCTCTGAGTTTCCTCTTGTAGTGGCCACGTTAGCTGTTGCCGTGCACCTCCTGGTGCCTGAATCAGCCAATGGCTACAAAGGCAGATTTAGAGAATATCAGAATAAAAAATATCAATCTCCGCCAGAAGTTGCTGGATCGTTTTGACTATGACGACGAGCCGGAGGGATTGGATGAAGCGAAGAAGGAGGAGATTCCATCGCAACCCCCTGTGTAAGATCCTAATCCATTACCAACGCCCGTTGACAGTCCGGTCAGCTGTCATGGAGACGTCATGTCACTTGCTGAATGTGTGTGAAGGTGTTTTGTGGTTGTCACCGCAGGATGCAGCTCCCTCCAGGCTTCACGCCGCACATGGAGCACTTTAATCCACAGATGATGAATATGTCACAGGATCCCTCACAACAGGTAAATATCTAACAAGTGAATATCTGAAGAAGGCATTCCCTCCTCATATTTTTATTCAAAGTAGTATTGACAATTGTGATGTTGTTTATAAATCCCATTCCTTTGTGTTTCACCTCGTTGAAATCCACACAAATGAAACCAGCCTTTGCTCAGTGACTACTCGTAACAAAATAATGTCTGTTTCAGGCTCCACTCCCGCCCAACGGTCAGCTCCAGGCCTTTGGATTGATGCCAGGCCAAGTCTTTCCGGGCATGATGCCCCCCATGGGGCATCCTCACCCAGGCCAGCCCCTCCCCGCCTCAGCTGGCTTCCCTGTGGGATTCCCTCCCCACAATGCAGCTCAGCAACAGCTGGTAGGTTTGCTAACAACAGAGCAGAAGTGTTGAGTAGTGGAGTTTCTTACTGTGGACGAGTAATTTCAGGGAATATGAATGGTAGAGAATTATTTGTATAATAAAATCACCCAATTTCAAGTAATGTGTAGTTCAGATGTTCAAGGGCAGCTGTTAATATCTTTTGCTCCAAATCAGGAATTATCAATGGATATGGATCGCTCAACAATGAAGGATGGCCGAAACGCCCACAGTTCTCATTCTGGCTCCAGGTAAACATCTGAAATGGGTCGAAGGAAGGTCATGTGACCTGTTCTCTAAAAGACATGTCAACACCTACACATTTCCCACAAGTACAGTTTGAGTTTTGATGCTTTTTGGCCTGCAGGTCGCCCAAGCGGAGGAGGTCGCGGTCCAATTCGCGCACACGGCGATCGAGGCACAGGAGGTCGCGCTCTCGCTCCAGAGACCGGCGCCACCATTCACCACGGTCCCGCTCCGCGGAGCGTCGGGAGAGAGAGAAGGAACGCGAGCGGCGGCAGAAGGGCCTTCCTCAACCCAAGAACGAGACGCTGAGCAGTAAGTATTGATCGTGCCCGTGGTTGCATTTTATCGATTTGGATTATTATTTTTTTTATTTTTTTTTATTTTTTTTTATTTTTTTTTATTTTTTTTTATTTTGTTTTGTTTGGGTCTCAGCCGACAGTGGTCATGTCTGTCCTTTTACATTCAGTTTGCAGCACCACACTGTGGGTCGGCCAGCTGGACAAAAGAACACAGCAGCAAGACGTTGCCTGCTTACTGGAGGAGTTTGGCCAAATTGAGTCCATCAACGTAAGTGGGCCTGGGTATTTGGAAGTTAATACACTTTGCATTGATTCATTCGCAATTCATCAGAGTATTTCAACTCCCAACTGCAGCAGTACATGTGGATTGCAGGACACTTCCCTGCTAAGTTTTTTGCTGTGGCTCATCCCCTGATTTCTCCCTCCGTCCTGCTTTAGATGATTCCTCCCCGTGGATGTGCCTATATCGTCATGGTGCACAGACAAGATGCCTATCGCGCTCTCCAGAAACTCGGCCGAGGCACTTTCAAAGTCAACCAGAAGGCCATAAAGGTGCCAAGATTTATATTCTAACGGCAGCTCTGTGAAACAAAAGCAAAGCAGATGTGTGGTTTAACCGGTGCTCTCTTTCCAGATTGCTTGGGCTCTGAATAAGGGCATCAAGCCTGAGTTTAAGCAGTACTGGGATGTGGAGCTGGGTGTGACCTACATACCGTGGTCCAAGGTCAGGGAGGATCAGCTGGACGAGCTAAAGGAAGGAGGAATGCTAGATGCAGACACCATATCTCCAGGTAAAATCACTTGAAACGTTGATGTCATACCACAAACTCCTGAATTGGTGTAGTAGGATACAAACTCCTGTGGCTTGAGCATACCAAACGTCTTCCACAGAATAAAGATGGAGA
Source organism: Carapus acus (assembly GCA_900312935.1). NCBI lineage: Eukaryota > Metazoa > Chordata > Actinopteri > Ophidiiformes > Carapidae > Carapus > Carapus acus. The sequence goes on from OMPJ01021865.1 coordinate 10,470, forward strand.
ATTTGCAGTTGTGCAAATTCTATAATATGTCACATTTGCGGTATTTTAGCTGTGAATCAATGTGTTCTTACTCTGTGTGTTCTGATCTGTCCAGAGTGGACTGTCACAAAGAATCTTGTCAATTCTGAGGAACTCGCTCACAATGGTCGCTCGGAGCCGCAGCAGCCTGAGGAGCCGCAAATGGTGCCAGTGGCAGCCGCTGCTCCTCCTCCTGCACAGGTAAACAATATCAGGCGTCAGTGTGTAAATGGAACAGGTATTCCTCAGCTTTGCTGTACAGTGCAATTTACACTTTGCGGTGCTCTCGGGCAGATAGAAATGTTTGTGGAATGATTGTGGATCTTGCCTGTTGAACCTGTACAGAATTGTCCTGCAATACCAAAACTATCCACCAGATGTCGCCAAACTCAGCATACTTTTGTCGAGATGTTCACAAGAGTGGCTCATTTTTATATTTACCTTTATTTTAAGATGCCAGCTGGGGGATTACCGGTGTTACTATTACAGGGGGAAATAATAGGGCAGAGATTTGATTCAAAACATTAATTTAACATCCCATCAATTCGTTATTATTTTTCACCAATATCCTACATATAAATTGCGTACATGAAAATCTTCACAAATCTATGTGAATGTTCTCAGGCTCCTTCAATGCAGCAGCCAGTGGTTGGTGTTGGTGCTCTCCAGCCTCCGGTGTTCCCCGGCCCCATGGGCATGCCCCCACCCTCCTTTCCCCCCGGCGTTCCTCTTCCTCCTTTCATGAGACCTGGATTCAACCCCATGCAGCTTCCACCAGGTAGTCCATCCATCCACAGCTCCCACTCTTTCCCTTCCAGCGTTCACAAAGCTTGTTCTTTATAATGCCAGGTCATCAGGGCTGCTGTAGATTGACTCTTATGTCTCCTCCAGGTTTCCCACCCCCAGGTGCAATGCCTCTTGGGCCCCCACCCCCTTCCAAAAGTGGACCGGATGACCCACCACTGGACCCAGCAGGTCTGGGCAACAGAAAACAAGATGAGGGCCTTGAGGGTCCAGGCCTTTTCAACAGCCAAATGGGACCTATGGGTCAGTTCATCTGCATTTCCGGAGATTCTCCCAATTAGAATCTTATTTTGTGCAACAAATCCAAAAACATTTTGTAGGTTTAGTGTATGGCATATTAAATGTTTTGCTAAATCTATTTCTATTTCAGTGAACCAGGTTGGGGGTCCTCCCGGTGGTCCTCCCGTCAGCATCCAGCCTCCCTCTGGTGGCCTCCTTGGAGCCCGACCGGGCCTAATCCCGCTCCAGCGTCCCCCGGGTCCACCGCCACCGCACATGCAGCGTTTTCCTCCCCCCCACGGACCTCGACCGCCACACCCCAGCATGCCTCCCATGCCCCCTCAGATGCTGCACCGGGGGCCTCACCCTCAGAGGATGGCCCACGAGGCTCCTCCGCCTCAAGGAGGCTTCGGGATGCCTCCTCATCCCGGCATGAGAGGTCCTTTCCCTCCGCCCGCGCACGTCCCCCCTCCGCAAGGTCCCCCACCTCCTTTCATCAGACCAGCAGCTCCTCGCGTGCTAGAGGGGCCGGAAGACATGGATAGCAGACCGTTTAGAGGAGACAGGCCCGGATTCAGGGACAGGGAGCCGGAGAGAGAGAGAGAGTGGGACCGAGAGAGGGACAGAGAGAGGGAGCGAGGGTTTGGGGGAAGACGTCCCTTCGGAGACCCGGGGAGAGCAGGAGCGGCCGACAGGGTGGACGGGAGGGAGCGGATTGGAGGCTGGCAAGAGGACGGAGGGGATCAACGCGTCGGGGGATGGGACAGGGACAGAGAACGCGACCGGGACAGACGGGACTGGAGAGACAGACGAGGCAGCCTGGACGCCGACCGGGAGCGGGGCCGGGGCGAGGAAGGAGACAGGGAGAGGGGCCGGGCGGAGTCGGGAGAGAGGGGACGGGCAGAGGGGACAAGCCGAGAGCGAGGCAGGGGGGGAGCGGAGGCGAAGGACGGGGACAGGCCGAGGAGATCGGAGAGGCGCGAACGGACAACGAGGTGGGACAGAGACGACCGACTGGCCGAGCTGGAAAACATGGAGAGACTGCGGAACTCTGACGGCGCCGACAAGCTGCGCGCGCCTCCTCCTGCTGTAACCGCGGAAATCAGCGCGGTACCTCCCGCGCCCGCGGTCCACTCAGAACCTTTAACCTCGCCCCCGAGAGAGAACACGGGCGCGGCGCCGCCGCCGGAGCCTCGACTCGCGGGGGAAAACAACGCCACAGAAACAAAACAGGAAACGGCGTCGTAAGATGCCTGAAGTCCGACGTGGACACCGCATTCACTACGATAGCCTCAACCTCGGGCCATTTCACTCCAAGTAGAAATAATCTTATACGAGCTAGTCACCTGTGCAGTAAGAAAAACACATTTCACGTGAGACGTGTAGTCGACTGGCTTAGTGGTCACATGGTCAAATCTGGCATTTTAAATGTGTTGAAACCTGTGGATGCCTGCAGGGACGTTTCAGTTTTCAGTGTGGAGAAAGCGTGGGGTGTGCACACTGTGCCCGTGTACAGTCGGGGGGTCATGTTGTTGTGTTTTCAGGTGTGCGAGCTGTTTTCTGCGGCAGGCTACACGTTTTCTACTCATAGTCGGCGCAAAGTTTTAAATTGTATTTTAACTTTAACCTTTTGTACACTTCATTTCCCAAACGTCACAGCAACGTAGGCCCGCGTCTGCTCAGAGAGTCGCCGTCACCGTCTGTTGTGCTCACCCTATTCGTGTGTAATATAGTTTTGTCTTTGTGTTAGACAACTAATCTCATCCATCTTCAAAATGATTCATGTGGCTAGGAAATCCCTTTGCGACCAAGTTTCCACACCCCGATGCTAAGAGGTAAGGTTTCAGATAATGGGATGTTACAGACTTCCCCCAGATTTGACTTAAATTCAGCCATTTACCCACCTGGAATAGTTCAGATGATGGCTGATCGTCACCAGGTTACAACATACCAACCCAGATTTGATTTTATGTGCAACCAAGCTGAGAAGTTAGGATTTTAGTTCACCTCTATTCTGTACAATTACTGGCGTCGTACAATTCAGCAACTGTCCCAAACCTTCCAGATAGGAGATTCCACCAAATATGGCCGTTGGAAAGAATGTTTTCTTTTTTTTCCTCAGTGATAAAATGGAGACCAATAGCGTTGAACATCTGGAGAAAGGGCATTTTCTGTTCCCTCTTTGCTTTTTTTTAGGAAGCGGAGGCGTTTAAGTGGAAGTTGACGCATTTCTGTACAAAAAGGCAGAAGTGATCGTCACACAAATAACTGTAAGCAGGCAGCAGGTGGCGCATCACGCGCCCCGACTGGATGCAGCTGAATTAGTGGGGGGATCTGCTCTCAATCTCTAAATTTGGCGTCATTCATTTTTGTCGTAGCTCGGCTGAGAGGAGTTTAAGGATTGTTGAGACACTTCAGCCAGCATTACTTGTTCAAAACTACACAGAACTGTCAGCTAGAAAAGTCAATTCAGGGCTAAGGTGGACTTGTTGGTTGTGTACCACAAGTTACTACACATGTAATTTGATCCAACATCTTTCCACTGAGCTGAGCTCCAAAAGCAGAAATTAGTCCATCCAAGTCCAATTTTGAGTATTTAGTCCGAAGTGGTTTGCATATGTGTATGCAGTTAAACCCTGTTGCAGAATTTGAATTGGTTAAAATGTTTTGGTCAACCAACCAACTGCAGAATTTACTTAAGCCGTACTGCAGCTAGCCCTCAGCTAATACTCGGATTCCACAATGTCAACACTGGTGCTTGAAAATACGTTAACAAGGTTAACCTGAAGTGATAACATTTTGAGTGCTGATATGGACACTGCTGTAAATATGCTTCTATCACCCAAGACCGAGGTGTAATGATAATTGTTGTTTATGACCCATTTATTTACCAGAAGAGAAGCAAAATTTGACATGGAAGGAGGCCCTTTGCTTTAATGTTTTTTAACTCCTAATGGTTTGAAAGTTGACAGATTATTTCTTATCAGTTGTTAAAAAGACGTGAACATAAAATCTTCAATATCTCAGCCATAGGAAATTGTTTTTAATAAACTATTTTTGTACCAAAAAGCGCTCTGTGTGTTTTGAATTTTTGCTCATTGTGTGTCGAACAGCCGCAGTGGATGTTCACTGCTTCTGATTATTTCATGCATTCTAGTTTAAATGAAGCTGGCCTTGCTTGTTCTGTGGAATCACTGTTAAACTGTCTCGGTGTCATGTGCATTTTTGCACACACCCCAACAATACTGAGGATTGTCTGATAAGGAAATATGTAGTAACTGAGTGAGCTGTGTGGGTGAGTAGCCATTATCTTCAAAAAATGCAGTATGTCTGAATACTCGGACTATTCTACAGTGGTAAGAAAGTAATTGGTTTCCCTCCAAATTACTCATTATGTTTGAAACTTGTCACCTTATCACCATCCATGGGATTATTAACTGAGTTCTCAAACGAGCAGAATTAACCAATATCTCCTCGATGGTCCACGTTGACTTGAGTGTCCAGTTTGAGAGGTCACAAGAAACGAGATTGCACAAAATCTTTTGTCGAATGAGATATTTGTAGTGTATTTGTTGTGTATATTTGTACATTTGTGGCTGAAATATGAAAGTGCACCAATGAAACATTGAGTCTTCACCTGCTTTGCACACGCACCGCTGCTACATTTAGCTCATTTATAGGTGATTCGTGCCGAGTAGCCAATCAACAGCCGTATTTGCATAAATTCTCATCGCTTATAGGCCAGAGACGCACAGATCCCGCCCACAAAAGCAGCTACATCAGGTTGTCCGCGGTGACAGAAGCACGACACGGACTCCAGTCAAAGTACGGGGAAGATGGTGCTGAAAGCCGTGTGCGTGCTGCGAGGAGCCGGGGAGACCAGCGGGACCGTCTTCTTCGAGCAGGAGGTACCGACCACGCACAGAACCGCCCCAGATAACAAGTGTCAAGTTTTGATAACTATCCACCCGCGCACTTGCATTTGGGAGTACGGTTGTAAATGCTAACTCCGCGCTAGGCTAACTTCATCCCATTCAAAACACAAACCCCAAGCTAAATCACAACTTGAGTCATATTGAGCTGTTATGACCATCTATGACGACGTTTTGCAGTTTTCTGTGTCGTGTTTGCCAGTGATAAATCTGCACCTCATCTCCTGTTCCAGGCAATTAGCTAAGGAAGCTAGCTGGTTACATCACGTAGATTAGTTTATCGCCCGCGTAAATTCGGTGTATCTTTCAGTATTAGGAAATTTAGCACCGTCCCTGTAATCCAAGACACTTTCGGCGTGTGCAATGAGTCCTATTAATGATTGACGGCGAGCGTAAAGCCGCCTGTTGCACAACAACGAGGCGTAACATTGTTTCAAGTGTCAAACAATTTGCACAAGGTTGTCCAGCGAACCCGTCAAATAAATACATGTGTTACGCATTTCGCGCCATGTGCGCAGCTTAATGCTTTAATTTGCTGCTGCGTCATCAAGTCGAAGGGGCGATTTTTTTTTTTTGCTGAGTCACTGTCCTGTCAGGGTGTTGTCGCCGGTTTCTGGCTGCTGAGTGCTGATATTAATCCACATCGCACAGGCGGAGAGGTGTTTAGTAGTCTAAATCCTTATTGTGCGACTCGAACCGGTTTGGCCAAGATGCCACCAGCTTCAGCCCACCAGGTGGAGTGAGGAGGAGGATGAAGATGAAAGTGCATGCGTCACATGGCTGTTTTCCCCTCAGAATGATGCAGCACTTCTACAGCTGGTGGATGTGTGTGTCAAACATCTCTCGAAATGGTGTTTTTGCAGTGTTTTGCCTCATTTTCAGCAGAAACGCACATTGTCCACTCATCTCGTATGAAGTTGAATAAACTAATCCATGCACTTAACTTTCATGTTACCCAAGAATAGGAAATTAAGTCATTTCTGGTTGGTGGTGGACACGTCAGTTGTGTAATAATGTGGACTCCCTGCCTGGGCTGCAGCATGCTGAGCTGTGTCCATCTGTCCCCTCTTTGTGTGTGGGTGCTGCCGTCCACATGGTTTTGACAGCTCTCCCTTGTGTCTCGGTGTTGTCTCGCCCCGCCAGGACGCGTCGTCTCCCGTGAAGCTGACGGGTGAAATCGCAGGCCTGGCTCCTGGCGAGCACGGCTTCCATGTTCACGCCTTTGGAGACAACACCAATGGTTGGACTTGTTTGACTGCTGCTGCATGATCTGTCCCTTTGTTCACTGTACCAGACACTAACAACGTTATTAACTGTCCTCAGGATGCATCAGCGCGGGCCCACATTTCAATCCCCTGAACAAGACTCACGGTGGCCCTCAGGATGAAAACAGGTGAGTCCAGGATGAGTGGAAGCTCGACGTTGGCATCACACGCCGATGGAATTATTGGAACACCACGTGGTGAAGCCATTTCTACCGATATGGTCACAAGAGAGGCATAATCGGAATCACAGGATCAGATTCAAGTGTGACTTTCTTGACATTGGCATAAAATGCAGCATGAGTAAAATCATTTTCTGATTGTTTATGGGTCATACATACAGTGCTTGGCCGTTGAAACAAAGGAGAAAAGACACACTGAGGGGTGGGGAAGTAGTTTCTATAAATGTACCATTGTCTTTTATCAACGGTTAAATTTTCTTTTCCTCCACGTTTTTATTTGCACAGGCATGTTGGAGACCTTGGCAACGTGACGGCAGGACAGGACAAGGTTGCAAAAATAGACCTTTCAGACAAGATGATCACTCTGGCTGGCCCCAACTCTATCATCGGCAGGACCATGGTGGTAAGAACACATCACCTTTCCTCCTGCTTCTTTTTAGAGACTAATATTAAATCATTAATCATCATACTGGTGAGCAGTGAGCCAGTCAAAGTGGGGATCACACCTCCAAAGCGAGGCCAGTGTCAAAGCAACGAGAAACCCGACGCGTAACACGTAGAGAACAATGGATCAGTTGCTCTGACGGTGACCTCTGCTCTCTCCTCAGATCCACGAGAAGGTGGACGACCTGGGTAAAGGGGGCAACGACGAGAGCCTGAAGACCGGCAACGCTGGCAGCCGCCTGGCCTGCGGCGTCATTGGCATCACCCAGTAATTCCAGCGACCAGTCTGCCAACGTTTCAAGCACTGGAAAACCGCTGTCGCCCACCTTGTTTAGAAAAGCCATGGTGACTTATGTTTGACAGTTTGTACCCTTTTATAAACCCTGTGGGTCGTTAATAGCCTGCGAGATTGGGACGTATAATTGAAGTAAATTAAGCACTTAGACAGTTGGGTTTCTCTGCTTTGACCTGTCCGTTCGTGGGACTGTCCCGTTGGTGTCCCTGTCTGGGGTTGAACCAGTTGTATGTGTACAATCGAAAGAGTTGACCAATAAAACTGTCCGTTCATCCAATTTTTTGAGCACTTTCGTTTTTGTGTACATGCGTCATCTACTTTATATGCGCAATGAAGTGCATCCTCCACTAGGGGGCGCCACATTTCTATTTTACCGGTTACTTTGCTCCAACCCCAGCTGTGTTTTGAGTAGAGAGGATGGATGCCATTTATCGTGAATTATTGATTTCAATTTTCACACACATAAATCCTTTTAAAATTTCATACACACCTCAGCAAGGACATGAAGGCCGACCTGCTAAAAAATAAATAACAGCTTTTGATTGGAAATGTGAGTTTTGAATTAAAAATGCTGGTATCTGCTCTTCATCCATGATATTAAAGCTGAACAGCTGGGGCTCACGGAGGCCAAAGCAAACACACACACACCAACGCACACACCCATTACACATCCTTGCACACAGATGGCCGACGCACGGCTGCTGAAATTACATGCGTGGGACGCCTCCTTCTTTTCATGGGGATGGCGGATGCTCCCGTGTGATGTGACTTGGCATTCTTCAGGCTCCTTCGCCAAGGGAAACAAGAGATTGGAGGATCTTCAATGCGGTCCATCCTCCAGGGAAGCATCCAGACGCAAACCTGCCGTGTGTCGTTAGGTTTCAGGGATGTGGAGCTTTGAAAAGGAGCTGTGGAGTAATTGCACAGCGGGACACAAAGGAAATATCAAATGGTGATGCTTGTGCCAACCTCCTCCTCGTAGCCTGAGCAGCCAACATCTGATGTCGCAAGCTACCTGAATGAGAAGTATTTTAAACTGCTGTGCAACTTCGATTTATTTTGAATGTTCTACAGAAACAGCGAAGCAAACATTTGGACGTAACGTCAAATTTCCCTTCATCTTGAATTAATCGCAAACTATTGTCAGATAAATCCACAGGGATTTGGGCAGAAATACAAGAAAAACATCTGCTTAAACTTTGGATTACACCATCACAATACACACCGACGAGCGGCTACTAAAACAGAAACATCAGGAGATGAAACAATATTCAATCAAAACCCAAAGTAGCGTGAATATTTCTTTTTTATTCCCACAACTTCAGAGGTGATACTAAAAATAGCACCATTGCTTCGGTTGTATTGATCAGAGTCGCCTGTTTCATACAGACGACAGATGCATCAACACCACTATAAAGCATCTCTACCTCCCTTTATGCGCCGATGAGTGTATCGTCTACCGTACCTGCATCACCGCTGCTTTGAGCCGACAGCTCCTCACTGACCCAGAAGTGAATCTTGGAGTAGAAATAACTGTGTCAGTGTCGACGCAGGCAGCCAACGCAGCGGAGAGACAGACTGACAGTAAAAAGGCGGTAAAAATAGCTTTGGAGAGCAGCTGATGAATAATAGAGGCTACCGGCCCGGCTGACACCGAGGCGGAGAGGGCACAGGAGCGGCGGGGTCCAAGAGAGAAAGACGCGAGGGAGAAGAGAAGAAGAAAGGAAGGAAGAAAGAAAGTGGAACGCATCTTGGCAGAACATTCCAGCCTTTATTTGAATGTCTCTGTTGGAACATTTTCGTCGTATGTTGTCTGGACTTTGATTGACTATCGGTTGCGGAACCCCTTCCGCGCAATGGGGTGATGCTATTTTCTTACACAAAAATCGGAGACCAAAATACACCAAAGCGACCTCCGTGAGGTGGCACAAGCTAGCCAGGCTTGACATGCCGAGGCAGAGAGGCCAAAGGAGCTGCGGTGTCCAAGAGAGAAAGACGAGGGAGGAGAGAGGAAGAAAGACAGAAAGAAAGTGGAATGTCTTCCTCAAGCATCTTGGCAGAACGTTCTAACCTTTGATATGACACCGTTTGTTGGAATGATGGTTCTAATCCGGCCTCGTCTAGACTTTGATTGACAAAAGGTTGCGGAACCCCTTTCCACGGAATGTGGTGATGCTATTTTCTAAAAAAAATCGAAGACCAAAATACACCAAAGCGACCTTCGTGAGGCAGGAGCAGCTAGCCCGGCTTTACATACTGTACATAATAGCTGCTAGCACGACTGTCACTGGGTTTCAACATGTCCAAGGTTCAAGGTGAAACGCAAAAAAAACCTCTCCCTGCTCCCGCCGCTTCGGGGTTTGAGCGCTGGGCGGCAGCTGTGTGTGTGTGTGAAAGGTGTGTGTGTGTGTCCATGTGTGTGTGAGTAGGTGTCCTAACAGAGAACAGGTCCTGCAGGGTGCTGTCCTTTTGTCGCTGAGACAAAGTCGAAAATATGCATGAGTGTGTGCATGTGTCATAAGGGGAAAAAGCCACAGGAGCAACAGTATTAACAGATATTCGGCACACACCCTCACACACACGCCCGCGCGCGCGCACGCACACACACGCACGCACGCACAGTCTGTCAGTGGGAGCTGCTTCTGTGGTGAGATGAGATGATTCAAGGGCGTAGGTTCTTCTTTTTAACTGAAAGTCTTACATAAGAGAGGCACTTTACTGGCATGGCATGTGTGTGTGTGTGTGTGTGTGTGTTACTCCACACAATCTCATACTTTTCTCTTGCATCCCTATTCGTCCTTTGAAATGCCTCAGACAAGAACCAGCCTTGTCACATTTCTGAAGCTCCCCTTGACCCCCCAAACCTCACCTCCCACAGACC
>OMPJ01021868.1:7869-29850 GCA_900312935.1 Carapus acus
CATGAAAACGCGTGGGTTTTTAAGGTATAGCTACAGGCAATGTATTGGCATCTGCCAATTTTGTAATTGACCATCCAGATTTCCTGGGGCCAAATGAATGTCAGACCAAATGTTGTTACCAGCTCTTGGTCAGAGCAGTATTTGTCTCATTTCATGATATATGTTTTGTACTTTTTACATTTTTCGTCTACCTCATTTGATGCGTGTTTGTTCTACCACTGCCAGTATCACATTTAACCTCCGATTGTAAAACCAAATGTTATCTGCTCAGAGTCCAGCTTAAGGGATTTTGATGTTGAGCTGGCATTGAATGGATTGCCTTTGCACTACACCAATTACACAGAACTGCAAGTTAGTTAGCTTCCGTACCGTGGAAGCCTCATCAGAATCACCCGAATCAATGCAGTGTATTCTCAGGTTTTGGCTGCTGAGTGAAATGCTGCCATTGTAGACGTACCTCAGAATGGTTAAAGTGACATTTGAACCGATGTGACGCTTTACTCTTCTTAGTAGGACACTCGATCTGGACTGAATTACTATGGGGTCCAGCTAGCTCTCCTCTTGATACTTGAACAAACTGAGGCAGAATCGTACATGATATTGCCGGTGGGAAGGCTGGTGTTTTTGTTTTCAACCATCGTGATCCATTTCTAGGTAGTTATTTAAGACTTTACCTCCTTAAAAAAACCCTTAGCAGGGTGATAGTTCAGGAACACCAAGCCTGCATGGAGGAGCATGTAGAACTAGCTAGCTAATCAGCATTTTACTCCCGTTTTACAGGAGAAGCTGACGTGACTTTTTCACCCAATTAATATATATGTAAAATTATTCTAAAGTCTTTTAAGATATCATACTAATTTATTTTCATCCAAGTGTGCTACAGCTCCTCCTCTTGCTCCCGTTACAGCCCTTTCAGCAATGAATGTCCTGCTAGACCTCAGAAACATGCCAAATGTCACTCAAAGCTACATTTGACTTGAGAATATATTTGCATAACAGATTTGATAACATCCAGTCCTCTGTATTACCACGTTCATTGGTTATGAGCTTCAAAACAATACTTTGTTTAAACCGGTGCCACAAAACACAATGCAATCATGATACTGCAATATCAACTTTAAAGTGCATTAGAATAGGTACGTAGTATTATGCGAACGGACTAAACTGTGATCTTGATTTAATTCCTTTGCCTTGTTTTTTTTTTTTGTTTTTGTTCTTTTTTTGGTCTACTTTTGTGGATTCCTCCAGAAAGAATACCCATCGTGATACTGATGTCTATGCCAAAACCAATGCAATGTTCCTCTGCACTAATCATGTGTAAGATACATTAATTTCCTTTGTTTCAGTTTACTCTTTTATGTATATGCTATGTTTCAGATGGGTTTTGGTGTTTGTTATTTTCATGTACTACTTATATTCAGTTTGCAGAGGAAGAAATGAATGCCACTCTTAGACTCATCTCAGGAATTCTCAGTCTGAAAACTCAGGGAATGCTTCAGATTGATTCGTTAGGAGTCGACGAGTGCTCACTCAGGACTTTTCAGTGACTTGTGACAGCAAAAGTCTAGTCTGGTCTCTAGTCCTGTCATTGAAAACACAATGGTTTCAGTGAACAGTTTGGTGTCTGTATTTATGCGCCCATTCTGATGATGATCATTATTTCTCTCTACTTTAACATAACCTGCCATGATAAGAAATGAAGAAATATTGATTTTGTTTCCTCTGTAATCTTTATAGATGGGGATGTAGTAGAATATTGTTAACAGATTGGGGCTAGTAGTGTATAATCCAGGGTTGTCTCATCTTACTCAACACAATAGCCAATATGTGATTTACCAGACTATCAATGCTTATGACAAAAAGAATGTGTCATGGATGACTCAACATGTTTAAAATCTTGTTTCAATTTCAGGATTTGAAAGGGGAAAAATTGGAAGCCTGTTTTCTGACTATTCTGACTTTTTTTTTTACGTTGACTTTGTCTTGCTTTTGATTACAGTGCCAGCAGTATCCTTTTACTTGAATGCAGTTCATGATTTCCAATGAAAAAGGGACAGGAAAGACAACTTTTGTTTTGTGTGTCATCTAGTACGGTTCGTAAATCTTTTGACCAACAAATACCTCAACTTTGACCTTGTCGTTTGGATCCGTGGTTGGTGACAGCAGTAACTTGATTTGTTTTTTTGTTTTTTTTGCAATTCTGTTTTTAATGTTGTTGTTTTCAGGGCATCATTTTTGAAGAAAAGTCCATGACAGACATTCTGATCACAGCAAACCTGTTTGACTCCTCAGTGATGTGTTATTGTGATTTGATTGTTGGGTGTTAGGTGGGTTAGGTATACCTTGAATGTAAAGCTAAGGACTTAAAACGATATGTGCTCAGGGTAACACCCCAAAGACATGAAAGCAGATTGTATCGCAATTTCCTCTTTGTAATGCTAAATAATGGAACATCTTGTTTTGTGATCAGCCATTTCACAAGTGATGTTGTACTAAATGGCTCGAGTTACCTCAAAATATGTGCATTTATTACTGTTGAATGTATCAAAGTTTACTGCCACAGAACTACATTGAACTTGATCTCAGGTGATGGAATTGCTTGTTTGTCAGTGGTGAGTAGCATGTAGGCTATTCAAAGTATTACTGTGATTATGTTTCCTATGTAAAGTTTTGCTCCATTTCCTAATAAATGTGTTAATATTCACATCTGGTTTTGGTGTTTTCTATACAGCAAATATAAAAATTTGGTGTTACAATTTAAATGTGTTGTCTGAAGCACAATCATCAAAATATTCGGTCTTTTCTATCGTCCTGTCATATCGTTCTTTCATCTACTTTCAACTGGCATTTAAATCAAAACTGAAACGTACTCTTTTAGTAAATTCACCGATACCGGATTTGTCCACTAGAGGCGCTGTTGTTTATTTACAATCTCGGCCACTCAGACTCATGGGTAGTATTCAATATGGCCGCCCTCTGTGCAACTTAACCCCCTTGTCGGATTCATATCTTTAATCGTAGCTTTCCCTAAATTCAAGATAGCATTCTTTTTACCCCCCACAGAAATAAATCGCCGTCATGTGGCCTCTGCAGGTCGTCTGTTTGAGAAGTCAGAAAAGCTGCAGGAACGTCAGCTCTGCTCTGGCTAGGCTGCAGCAGCGAAGGGCTAATGTTCCTGTTCACGTTCGTGTGAGGCAAAATAATTTTAGTCACTCCGTCGCACTTTCGTCACACAGTTGCTCAGCGTTGGTGTATAAAAACCACGGAGATCCATCACAAGTCATTCAGTAAGCCGGAGGGAGAAATGGTGTAGCTAAACACATGTTTATTAATTGTTGTAGAATGACACCTGACCATATCGTCTGAAACAACCGTTATAATGTCACCATGTTTCAAACCCAGCGCTTAACTAGTGTTAAGTTAAGAACCTAGTTCTGGTATTGGACTTCATGTGCTCACAAATTCATCAAAAGTATCACGAATAACCTCACTGTATTTTACTTTACTCATCAGGCTGCAAGGCATGGATCTCCCTTCAGTTGGTCCGAAAGATGTTCTGGTTAAAATATTGGCAGCCCCAGTCAACCCATCAGATATCAACATGATTCAAGGTAGTAACAGAAAATGCTTCGTACTAAATTATCAGAAATCTTTTCATACTGTTCTCGTGACCTACACTTACATAGAAATTATTCACATTTTGTATATTTTGACTGGACAACATGAAGACTGGTTGTTTATCTACCAGTCTTATTTCAGGAACGTATGCTATCCTGCCCGACCTCCCCGCTGTCGGGGGCAATGAGGGTGTTGCCGAAGTCGTAGAGGTTGGCAGCCAGGTCATCTCCCTCAAACCAGGAGACTGGATCATCCCAAAAGATGCTGGGCTTGGTAATGATATACGTCAGGTCTCAATCCAGTGACCATCAGTAGACTGTTTGTGAGTGTCATTCAGCACGACTCCTGAACGTGTCTCCTTCCTTTTGTGCATAGGAACATGGAGGACAGCAGCAGTGCTGGCTGCAAAAGACGTGATCTCGCTCCCCAATGATATTCCTGTGTTGTCTGCTGCCACACTTGGCGTCAATCCATGCACAGCTTTCAGGATGCTCGCTGACTTCGAGGATCTCAAGCCAGGTGTGATGTTTTTCCACAATTCGCATTTTGATGTATGCATCTCAGATGTCAAGATGTCTGAAAAACAATGTTTTCACTCTTGATTGGATACTCTTTGAAACACCTAGTAGCTGAGGAAAAAATGACTGCATTACAGGAAAGTGGACTTCACTTACAAATTTCTTATTTTCTGTTACTTCAAGGCATCTTAAAAGCAAGGTTTAAGTCTTTGGGTAATTCAGAAATTAAAATCCCCTGAAGAAAGGTGTGTCCCAAGAGCAGGCATTCTGAAGTACAAGATTTGTAATGAAGAAATGAGTCTTGATTTGATCGCGGTGTTACTGGGTATTGTTTTATTTGCTCCAGGTGATACAGTGATCCAGAATGCAGCCAACAGTGGAGTTGGACAGGCTGTGATACAGATCGCGTCCGCAAGAGGGATAAACACCATCAATGTCGTCCGTGACAGGTGAGCAAAGTCACTCGGCTAATCGGGGTTTTTCCCCCAGGCGAGGGAAGTATTATTAATTATTATCGGGAGGCCTTTGCAGGCCAGCAAAGTGTTTGTCAAAGGGCGTGTGAGATAGAGCATTTTCGTGATGTTGGTTACCATTTATGACGGTTGTGAACTTCCCCATTTACGCTTTGTTCTCTCACAGGCCAGAGTTCACAGAGCTCAGTGACAGACTGAGGGCTATAGGTGCTAATCATGTGATCAAAGAGGAGACGCTAAGGCGGCCAGAGGTTAAAGAAATGCTCAAGGTTTGTGGGAAAATATGCAGACCGGCTCAGTAAATTATTTATACTATCAGTTGGTTACAGGCCAAAGTAACAGTGGGTAAATTGTAACTTCCCATTTGGTGGATTGACAAAGTGCGTCTTTCTGTAGACATGTGCCAAACCTAAACTGGCTTTGAATGGAGTTGGGGGCAAGAGTGCAACAGAGCTCCTTCGTCACCTACAGTGAGGATGCTGATTTTCCTTGTCTTTTTACCGTAATTTTTTCAAAAAGGAAAAAAAAGAAATAAACGAATGTTGTTATTTACACTGACTGAAATCACTGAAGAGCCAGAATTTCATTATCTGCCTCACATAATGGTGCATTGAATTAAATTTCATGTTAAAATGACACTCAGCCGTTATAAAATCCCTGGCAATTACCTTTGAGTTTATAATATTTCACTTTGGTTGTAGGGTAGGAGGATCCATGGTAACATATGGAGGGATGGCCAAACAGCCTGTGACAGTCCCAGTGGTAAGATGGAATCTGTGCACTACTTGGTACTTATTTTAGTGTCTCGCAGTTCACCGTTAAAGTCTAGGGTGCGCTCACAAACCTTGCACTGCTTCCCCCAGAGTGCTCTTATTTTCAAAGACGTGAAGCTACGAGGCTTTTGGGTCACACAGTGGAAGAAAGATCACTCAGACGGTGAGTTTCCACATTAGATCAACGCCTATGTTGGAAACAGACCTCATGAGCCGCTCTTTAAAACTCCCTCACAGATGAAGGCGCTTTCCGAGCCATGTTGGATGAACTTTGCTCCCTCATACGGCAGGGAAAGCTGACAGCGCCTGCCTGCACAGAGTTGGGCATCCAAGAGTACCGCAAAGCTGTGGACACAGCCATGCGGCCTTTCACTTCCTCCAAACAGGTCCTGGTCATGTAGAATGATTGAAGCCTGCATGATCGCGCTGTCACAACTGACATCAGTGAACATTAAAACTCACATTATGTCAACGCATCATGCATAAAATCAATAAATTTCCTCATAGGAGGTTCAAAGTCTGCACCCTGTCTTCCTCTGCAGAGAAGTCTATGACGTTTATGGGCAGTAATCAAATACTCATTAAGTTTTTATATGATACTAACTACCACAAAGATTGTAGGGCATAGATAATACAACTTTATAGGCCACGGTTGGAAACACATTGACATGGTGTGACACCAATTAGTGGAATTCATATAACTAATGAGCAGATTTATCTGGTTCCTCTTGTGCTCAGTTTGCTGAACTGCTCCTGCAACTTGCAGAACACCTTTGAATTCAAAAAGGACAAGAAATTGTCGCCGCATTCCCTCAATTTAAATCAAATGGCCTAGTCTACTAAGAAATTCGTAGCTGTCAATGAAATCTCATTGTGTCAATCTACCATGATTGAATCATAGCATTGATGAATACTGGCATAACAGTAAACCACAGATGAAGACAACAGAAAGTTGCAGTCAAATGTGGTTTTGCATTTGGCCTATTACCTACTCAGATTTAACACAGCAAATTTGTTTAAACAAAAAAACATGGCCACTGAAAAAAGTCACAGGCAAATTTAAGATGCTGTCTTGTAACACCTCTTGAAAAAACCAGGAGATCAAAATTTCAAATAGTTGTTTTATACTACCTTTTAAGTTCAGTTAGCATAGCGCATTGGCCAACGTCGCACTCAATACCACAAAGAAGGAAGACAGGAAGCCAGCACAGATAAACGCAGCTGCTCCTTTTGCCAGGCAGTCTTTGTATCTGTCGAAGTCTACCTCTCTGGCTGCACACACGTGGTCAATGCGGCAATTGTGGTCGCACACAGTGAAGTCGTAGCTGACAGAGTTAAATTCATAGTATTTCTGTAGGTAGCAGGGGTTGTTCTCCATAAGTTCAACAACCTGATGCATGGAGGCTGGTGAAGCATCTTTCACTCTGTAGCTCTCTGTGAGGCGGTACTCCTTCTCCCAGCGAGGCCGCGCCACGTTTGCATGCGTCAGATTCAGATAATAGGTCACCACATCCTTAGAGAGTTCAAATAAAGAGATTTGCAAAGGATGTCATTGATCAAATGTTTGAAAATACAATGTATTCAAAGAAATATTGCCCAGATTTAGTCAATGTAGACTCACTTGGACCAAAAGTGTGTTTGTGTCATATTCAAAAACACGAATTCCGGGGTTGTTGGCTCCATCCACAACTCCGGGCAGGGTTGTTTTCCATGGTGTGACCCCTGGACTGAGGAACATCACACCAATGGGAGATTCTGGGGAGGAATACATTTCCTCGATTAGTTGTTATTACGGCATTTTCTGTTCAAAGTTGATTCTAAAGCCAGCACCACAAAGAAGTTGAAATTACAGTTACGCTGTGGTGATACAGTGATTGCTTTATTGTACTGTTAAATTGCGGAACAAGAAACAAAAGGTCAACACACTGAGATCTGCATGCAGGACTAACTGCATCAGTATCATTTTGACATTGGATAAATATTTCTTGCCTTTAATTAATTTAGTTTAATATATATATCAGTGAATACACAAATCCATGTACTAAATTCCCACCAAGTCCCCACTGACACAGGGATTGTGAAACAAAGCAAAAACAGGAGTAAGATGAATATGGACTGACTTTACCGTTTGAGTCGTAGAACATGCGGAAGCTATCAGTATGATGATGGCCAAAGAACTGTCCAAGTATGACAGGATGATGCCTCCGAATGAGCTCCAAATACTGTCTGTTGAACTGTGCTCTGAACCATGGTTTACTTCGCTTCTTCTCAAAGAAACCTGGGGGGACGTGTCCGATGATGTACACCTGACACATAGGTAGAAACTCATCATGGACAGGGAGTCTACAGACTACACATGAATGTCCAATACTGATACAGACCAGATCCTCATGCAGTGGAGTGCGGATAGGATGCCTTACCTTCTCTGAGTTCCTGGCTGCCTCTGTGAGAATCTGATTAGCCCAAGCAAACTGGTCTGCGGGATCAGGCAAGTCCTTTGTCCGGTCGTTCTGGTCATAGTAGAGGTTGGTGTTCAGAACCAGTATCCTCAAACCTGTTTGATTCACAAGCTTTTCTGTGTAATATCCTCCTAAAACAAAGAGAGAATAGACAAAGACTGACAATCACAGTATGTCCCCAACATGTAGTCCATCTATTCGGACCAAACGAATGTCAGCATGACAGAAGGAATTAGTTACCTTTTCTAAAGGTGGACTGTGAATCTGGATGCAACCAATCCCCCCACATATCTGCTATGCGGTTGTAGATGGTGTTTTGAGTTGCAGGTAGTTGGTTTTTTGGGTGGTAGTCGTGATTTCCCAGAGCAGAATACACCTTAGTGTCTGACAATGACAGAGGAGGACATCATTTCAGTGTGTCAGTCTGGCGAGTCAATGTTCAATCACGATATCCGTGATTTTGACACTTACTTGGAAAGACCTGATTTATGATGTTAGTGAGGTTTCTGATTATGTCTAACACTTTTTCCTCTCCCAGATTCTCATTGGGTATGTGTGGTGTGTCATCGCTAAAAGATAAAGCGGAAAGTGTCTTTAAAATTGTCCAAAATCCAAGTCTTTAAAATTGTTTTTTACTGATACAAAAATCCTGGTGCAGTGCTTGTTACAGTGCGTTGTCGAGCAAAAAGGACACAGCAGCTACTCAGTATTTTTGAAGAAACTTCTGAGATGTAATAAAGCTAAACATCCAAATCTGCGATATTAAGACATTGGAAGTAGGTCAACATTATGTATTCCACCTCAAATCTGCTACTCACCCTGTCCAAACTATGAAGTCTGGATCTGGTAGAATATCCTTCATGGCGTACACTGAAGAGTTGATGAGATCCCATGGTGAATCACAAATATAATCTCCAAACTTTCCAGCGTTGGCTGCAGGCCTTTTCCCACTTGATGCACACACCTCTGTGGGGTTATCGCTGAGGTTGTACGATGGGTCCCAGTGATGGTCCGTGATATGCCAGAAATTCCCTGAGGAGAAAGGCGTCCAAAAAGTTGTTTGCAGCGGTCATTGTTTGGAAAAGCAACAGCGGGATAATACCTCGTAAATGTGCCTGTTGCAGACTACGACTGAGCTACCTGATAGTGCGAGAAGCTCTTTAAAAAGCAGACACGACAGAAGCAGTCGGTTCATTGGGAACATTTTGAAGTGTGAGCTAGTAAGAATGTCACTGCTATTTATTGTTCAGTCGTGTCATGGTTTGTGAGGTAAGTCTATAAAGGGGGAGGCAAGATAAGATTAAGTGTGTAACTGCAGTGATGGAATGATGTGTTTGCTCCAGACTAGCAGACAGATTCTATTTGATTTATAAAATTTGTATTGCTTCCAAATATAAGAATGCAATGTGCATTGAGAAATTACACTGATTTGATATTTTAACTCACACGAATCTATTTGTGTCTCCATTCATAATTTGCATATCTTATGTATTCTTATTATTCCTGCCGTACGTTTGTAGAAATCCATTTTATAGACCAGACTAGCAGATAAAAAGGCTGATCATCAGTTGTACTTTGTTTTAATTGATTATTTTGGAACCATTATTTAATAACCGGTGCAAGCATAACCTGGATTTTAGAATAGAGTATAATCTTAGATATCTACAATAGAGTATTTCCACAGTTCCAACTGGTAACTGATACTCCTGACGTATTAAGTCGTTATGAGCTCTCGTTTGATTACGCGCGAACGTCGTACGCCAAAATTAAATTGGGACCTGCATTTTGTCTGTCAGGGTCTCCTCGACGAGCCCAGCTCAAAAACCATAGGTTAGATGGGACGTATTGAGTAATTTCACCATAAACTATTGTTCTTCCATTGTCCTATTTGTTAGTCTTTAAGCGTTAAGATTGTTCGTCAATCGCGGTGACTAGTATCCTTTAAAACCAATATGAGGGTTGAATTAACCCTGAATCTGCGGCTTCGCGGGACTACCGCCTTGCACATGCGTAGTAGTAGCATTCAGAACATCGCGCGGGAGTTTATCCAGCGGGGACAGACACTAGCAGGGGTTTGTCAGGCGATATTCAGATCACAATACTTCTCAAAGATTGAAATACACCTCTAAGACGGCTTTAAAGCCAGAACAATATGTGGAATCCGGGTGAGTACAATGTCCTCGCCATTACGTCCCTGCTGCATTCTGTTCTGCTTGTTGATATTTTTGACAGCAATAGCCTGGCTAATGGCCGCTTTGTTTACTCTCGTGTGTTAATGTTAAAGTTTGCCAGCAGAGTGAAGTGTGGTGTGTTACGAGCTATAATCCAACAAGTAGTTTTAAGTCTCCAACAATTCATCTTTGGCAGGTGGTTACAGTGAGTCCGGCATGGTTGGATACAACCAGTCTCCCGGGGGTTTCGCCTCCCCTTCCTTATCACAGGGGGGAGAAAAGAAGGGGGTCTGTATCCAGCCAGCACAACACCTCACACAATGTGTTTCTCACGCAGTTACTTGTTTGTCAACAGCAGCTGATTGCTTAAAATTTCTTTCACAGAGAACGCGGGCCACACAGATAATCCCCTGCACAGTCTCCCAGCTGATGTCTGCAACCCAGTCTGAGGAGGCCTTCAAAGTGGGAGATGTGGAAGTTGCTCAGGTGAGATGAATCAAAGAAGGAAATTGTAAGTAATAGATAAGATACTATTACAGTGGCTCAGTCTGTATTGTAGGGCCACATCCCCTAAGCTAAATTCTGAGCTAAATTCTACTTGTAAATATGTTAAGACATCGATGAATTGCTCCTCACCAGATCTCAATCTTTTGCGATTGACACCTATAACGTCTTGTCATACCCGATGAATGTGTTTGTGGA
This sequence comes from Carapus acus, assembly GCA_900312935.1. Taxonomy (NCBI): domain Eukaryota; kingdom Metazoa; phylum Chordata; class Actinopteri; order Ophidiiformes; family Carapidae; genus Carapus; species Carapus acus. The sequence continues at coordinate 18,584 of OMPJ01021868.1, forward strand.
AGACCATCCTCAGTAAGAGATTGTTGTATGGACTTTTAGGTGACCATTGTTGGCGTTATCAGGAGCACAGACAAATCCATGACTAACATTCAATACAAAGTGGATGACATGACATGTGCTCCAATGGATGTGAAGCAGTGGGTGGACACAGAGGTGAGTTGACTTTGATATAAAAAAGTGATGCTGTTGTCACAATCTACTCTGTATTACAAGCTGCTTCATATAATTCAACCCTGACTCCTATGTGATTGGTTTTGAAGTGCATGCAGTTTTGTGGCAATTCAGTTGCTGGAAATGTTCCATCCAGTGATTTTTGTGTTTGATTAATTTAGGAGCCAGGTGTTGACAGCAGTGTTCTGCCTCCAGGCACGTATGTCAAGGTTTCGGGTAACCTCCGCTCCTTTCAGGTATGTCCAATGCCCAAATATCTCTGTAGTCGCATAAACTTAGAGAGGAAGTGTGTACACATGATTTCTATCACACAATCTCAAGAAAACCCTCTTGGAAGGCACATAGTTCACTTGTTCAAGTTTTATAAACCCTCCTCACTTATCCTTGCATAGGTTTGAAACAATGTGTCAATTATCAGTGTTGTGATGTGATTTAAAACATGATTGTCACTGGTTTTCCAGTCCTGCGAACATAAACAATGTTGGTTTGGTGTATGGAGCTGCAATGTTTGCACCCCGTAACAGTCTTCATACACTGTGAAACATTGCATTTCAAACATTCTTTGAGCATGTTCGATATCTGCTATTCTGCTCTTGTATCGAGGATGTGGTCTGTTTAGGATGTGCTGCTGAGTACCACCCCTCTTTGACATCTGCCGCATTTATTGCAGTTTGCACAACAGGATGTATAAATCGAGGGGCTTCATTTCCAAGAATTGTTAGTTTCTTGTCATTTCTCACAGTGTCTTCTTCTCTCAGAACCACAGGTCCGTGGTTGCATTCAGTCTCAGGCCCCTTGAGGACATGAATGAAATTACTTCTCACATGTTGGAAGTTGTTCAAGCACACATGGCCCTCAACAAACCTACGGTAAAGGCCAATGAATCTGTTGATTGACTTCAGATTTCCGAGAACCACCTTACAACACTGTGTTTTTGGCTCTTGTTCCGAAGAGTGCTGGAGGGGGAATGAACAGCAACATGCTCATGTCACGGCCTGGCATGGGGAGATTGCCTGAAATGGGAGGAAGCTACTCGGGCGCCAACGACATGGTCAACAATGGCTTAAGTCCCGGACAAAATCAGGTAATGATAGATGCACTCATAGGTAGAGCAGATTTTCTGAGAGAGCATTTTAGAGTGACGCTATAAATACTGTGTTATATTTGTTCCCTGGGTGAATCCACTCACATTGAATGGTAAATGAAAATAAGGACAAAAACAAGACTCTTTTGCTGGCACACAAGCTGTGAGCTTTAACATTAACACTGTCGACGACAGGTTTGCCTGTTTGCCACATGGTCTCTAACATGCTACTGTTTGTTTTTAAGGTGCTGAGCCTAATAAGAAGCTGCCCAGATGCCCAGGGCATCAGTATTCAAGATCTTAAGCAGAGGCTTGGTGGCATGACCCTGTCTGTCATCAAGTAAGTTTTCCCCTTCTTGTCATGAGTGGGTGATTTACCAGCCAGAATAAATGCAGGACGCCCTGCGTATGTAGTGATCACATGTATGGTTATTGGATACTAGCGTTTGATGCAAATTTTACTCCATCCCAGCCCCAGATCTGCCTACATGACATGCAAGTTACACTACCCACGCTTAGACCCGAGTCAAAAATTCTTATGCTTAACAGAAGTAACATTTTGTCTGAATTGAAACAGTGTTTGATAGCATCAAATATATAAAAGATGATTTCAAAAAAGCAACATAACTTCGTCACCATATTTGTTTGTCCCTCATCTCAGAACTTAAATCTACAGTATTCATACTTGTCTCTGTTTTTGCAGGCAAGCTGTGGATTTCCTTTGCAACGAAGGTCACATCTTTTCCACGATTGACGAAGATCACTACAAATCAACAGATAACGATGACTAGCTGCCCTCAAGCCTTACTTCTTGCACAGAATTCAATGTTCTTTAACAACTCTCTCATTTAAATTACAATGTCAATTTTACAATGGCTGTAGTACCAATTGGCAGGCCATAGTCACATAGTCCACTTTGTGTGGTTGATGTTGACCTATATTTTGGTTCTCTTGCGTGTCTCGTCAACATGTTATTTTTCCTGAGGCTGATTGTTTATACTGATCTATACCTCTCCCTTCCATTGCAGAACGAAATTCATTTTCAAAGATGCAAATTATAGTTTTTTTCTTGATTTTTCTATGTTTACAGATTTTCCCAAAATAAATTGACTCTGTAGAAAATGAAGTATTGTCTGCCCAGCTTCTTCTCAATTGTTTGGCATCTGTTGCTGTCTTCTCCCTTGCATTATTGAAGTAAATCAAAATGAATGAATGAATGTCAATTTTGTAAGACAAGTTATGAATTTCTCTAAACGAGCAAATAAGTGTAAGAATATATTATTAACCTGTAATATACTGTGCTATCATATATCCACAAATGAGCAGCAAATTTTATATTCGTCATTAGTTAATGGTGAGGAATAAATGGGAATACATACAATAGTTATGTAATTCCTCATTAGTTTAGTTTAATCCATTCCACTTTGAGATGTGGTACACACACAAACCACTGGAAACACCAGACAATATTTGAAATAAACTCTTAATTTTAATTCAAAAATAAGTGGCATTACCATAGATGAAAAAGTTAGTTATGGAAAAAGCTTGTGAACAATTACTTTTCAAAACATTCAGCTCTAAAGGTTAGGATTCTTTTCTCAGTTAAGGTCAGCAACCCTACAAACATAAGCATCATGGTGTCGTGCGTGCAGGTTTTGGCATTTGGACAGATACAATCGACACTCAAATAAGTCTGATTGTGATTAGTCTTGGTATCTATCCGGTCACAGAATGAGTAAAATGTGTACCTGAGTTACCTAATCTAAGATCTAATCACACTTGCAATGCTTAAATATGTTTAAGAGTCAGGAGGTAGAGCTTTGTGTGGCAGCGATGAAGACGGAGAAGAGGAAGACCACAGAGAAGGTTCACAGATGTAGTTAAGAAAGATATGAGCGCAGTGAGTGTTTCCATTGATCAATAGAAGGACAGAAGCTCAAAGCTTGAAAGTGCTCATGTTCAACTCTCCCCACTGATGATGCCACTGATAATGCCGACAGCACCAATGCAGTACATTTAAAACATGAAATTTTCCTGTATTTTTCTCAGAATTGGTATCCAATCTTCATCCACAGATTCGTATGCACCCTCGCTCTCCTCATCTGCCAGGATGTCTTGTGGCTTTCCTATGGAAGGAGGCAAGTCTGTTACTATAAAACTCATTGATACCACAAACCACATCGTTCATTAGAGAGGACTTTGTTGTTTTGTTGTAACTTCCTGTATACAGAATTGTTCTCACCTTTTTTGTTTGACACCTTTGTTCTTGCACATGTCAGCGATGTATCCGCTCCTGTTCTCATCTTATCTGTGCTCAAGTGTGGCTTAGCAGGAATTGGAGGTTTGGCAAGAATGGACTGTGCAGTGAGAGAGTCAAGTCATTAGCTAGTCTGGTCATACGGCAGTTACATGCTGTCATCGCGGCCGCTTGTGCAAAAATACTGTAGATGTGGACATAATACTAGATTTAAGATTATTCTGTTAAATTCTGTGTGAAAGGGAAAAAGGAGCTTAACACTCACTTTAGATGGGGGAGGTGGTGGCCTCCTTTTGTTAATTAACGTCAAACAGTCAAGCTGCTTGGTCACAGTTAATGTCTGTTGAGGTCCAAAACACGAATAGCTGGAGTCGTCATCTTGGAACAGCGTTACTTTCGCAGATGATTTTGCGGAGGTTTCCGTGGCAGATCTTGACTTTAGCTGACTTTGCTTTGGCGGTCGAGGAGGAGGAGTCGCAGCTTTGATGTGCTCCTTCACAAATTCAAAATATAGGTCCTCTGTCACTTCCGTTACCGTATCTACATGAAGTTTAGGTGGTTGGTGCTTCGGCCATGGTAGGGGCTGCTGGGTGAAACTCACAAACATGGAGACCCACTGCGTTGGGATCTCAAAACAGCGATCAGGACTGTGAGCAAAACTGGCCTGGATGATGGGCACATCCATGACCTCCTCTAATTTGAGGGATTGCAAGCCGACCAGAGGGTCGCTCTCAAGTTCTGCATCACGGGTGACCATTTTTACATCCAGTGGCAGCGTGAATGTCTTATCGAGGTCCCTCAGTTTATACTTCTTGGTGTCTGTGATCCGCTCCACAAAGGGACACTCCATGTACAAAGGAAGAGCAAGCTCTTCTCTTCGCTCCTCGTCCTCGTCATCACTGTCATCCGCCTCTGGGAGGGGTTGACAAATCAGAGCTTCGACCGTCTGCCCTTGTCCGTCTCTGGCCAAGTTGAGCGTCCCACAGCGTAAGACCTGGAGCTGCTCTCCAACGCTAAGAGCAGGAAGGCCCTGTCCCTCCTCTTCCTCGCAGCTTCTCGTTACGCTGACTTTAATTCCTGGGATTTTCGTCGAAGCGGCGTGTAGTTCAAACACAGAGTTGAATTCCCTTGGCCTCATTTTGAATCTGCCGCCATATTGCTGTGAAATGAGGAAGAATTGCTTTGTCTTCCGGCATTTCGAGCTTGAGGCCAGAGTCATACGAGATACTCCTCTATGGTGGAAAATTAGCTGCTTGTATTTCCTAAGCTCTTGTAGCCAGGCGGACTTGAGCACAGACCGTTTGTATGGTTCCTCAAGGATCTCTGCTGTCATGGGAAATGATTCGTCTGGCATGGAAAAAACCTCTGCCAGAGACACCGGAACCACAAAATCAATATCTTTGTGGAGTTCGGTGACATCTGTCACATCCATCTCTATGTTGGAGGTGAACCTCACCACACTCCTCCTAACTGTGTGAAAAAGAGGAAACGCAAAGTGAAACTTTGTGTGGACGACGAGGTAGAAATGAAAAGCAGGACCAATTGGGCAGAAGTGTTTGTGCGACTCCTTACTCACACTGCATGAGGGCGTGGAGTTCGTAGACCGGGCTGAGGGCAAGAACCTGTCCAAACATGGTGCTGTGGATGAAGTGAAACCTGCAGCCACGTAAGCCGGGCGAAGACATGATCTCGGCCAGAGAGAGGCACTCGTAGAACTCCCCTTGGGTGGACAAAGGGATCCGCACCTCAGCTGAGGCTCCATGTTGCTGTTTAACTTGGCAGGACACAAAACTCTCTCCCCACAAACGCTGTTCCTTAGACAGCACCGTCACCTCGCTGTCGCCGCCCAGTGTTAAACCATCGACTGTGATCTCTGCGCAGCTGGTAAAAACCAAAGGACGACCCGAATCCAGGCCAGGAGGTCTTAAAGTCAACATCTCCCCCACTGACCGATATCGCCTCTTTCCAGGGACGACTTGGAACCAGCCTGGGAGACACAAGAGGGTTTCAGCGGTGAGAATATAAGCTCCTGTTTTCTGAATGGGACCATGTACATGTTCAGGTCCACCTTTGAGATTGATTGGCAACTCAGATTTCCTCCCGGTGCTGACGTCCTCACAGCATACTGCCACAAGCTCAACATCGACAACCTTGATCAGGTCCCCAGTGGAAAAGCACACATCGCAACCAGAGAGTTCGTATATGGAACCTGAAACACGGAGAGAAAAGAGGAGGGAATAAAGCACCAAAGTGCCAGCAGACATGATGCAAGGCGTGTTTTGAAATGTGTGACACATTGAACAAACACGTCTACAACATGGGGGCTTTAGGATAGAACGGAAAGCCAGACGAAAACATTTGAAACAAACACACCACCCACCTTGGAAGTACACTCCAGAGGATATCTGTAAAATCCTTGGTAGACAGCTTACATCCAGGGATGCAACGTACTGTTGAAGAGGCACAGACGAGTCAGCGCCTGCCATCGCTGCTGCCTCGGTGCGTTGCGATCAGATGTGAGAGCATCGTGCCAGAAGTAAGGCATAATGAGGTGACAAAAAAAAAAGCCACAACTGTGAATAAGGAAGTGAGTTGCATGCAAAAGGCATGCGTTTGCATGAGGGGACATGAGGGGACCATAACAGCATAAAATGAATACAGGCATTGGCTGGTTGGTTGGTTCGACATGAAAATAAAACAAAACCCACTGGAAACTGTTTGTGATATGATTGGACAAAATGGTACAACAAATAAACGATTTTGTTTGTAGTTCTGTGGGCCAAAGACGATGGAAATGTTCATAAGCAAAGAGTGACAGGAGGTTCTAAAATCCATGTGGAGTTAATGTGATTTCAGTGGTCACCTTAAAAGCATTGGAGGAGAGGGAGGTGGAGATGGAGATGAAGATAGAAACAGATGACAGGTGACAGGCATAGAGCAGATGAAAGACAAAAAAAAAAAAAAAAAAAAACACAGATGCGCATGCTACAGCCAACTGGGAAAAAGGGTTATTTTGAGGAACTGAAACAAAAGTGGTGGTAGGCAACAGTTTCATTTCACTTGAATCAACAATCAATTTGCAGGAACATTGCTTGTGAAATGAATTAAATGAAATTCAAATAGATACTTGTAACATCATGTTTATGTAATTTTATTTCTTTTTTTTTTTTTTTTTTTTTTTAAATCCGACTCAGTGAGAAATCCTGCATTGATACATAATGTATTTTAATGAATGTCATTCCCATACAAAATACATTTTGGCTCTTACCTACAAAGTCTCCTCTTCATTTTCCCTTATTTTAGGTCACTTTTCTCCATTTTGCTGCACTTATTCTCTGTGAATTTGAAAAATGAAAATTAATGTTTTATCATGAATGTGACATAAATGTAACATGCATGAAACTGTCCTTTTAGTTTTGCAAATAATAGGTAGTGGATAAAAATAATATCCGAGTCGGAAGACATTTATTGAAGTCACTGATGTAACTCGGACTGAATGAGTCTGAGTAAGATGAATGAACTTTCTCCGACAAAATCAGCAGTAAGTTCAGCAAGACACCTTCCATCTTCAAAATAAATGACTCGATTTATATTCATAGGATCAAACACATTTTTTTTTCTCATATACGATTACTGCTCTCAGTGAGCTTTTTGGCAATGTGTGGAGACCTTCGACATGTGTCTTATTTCTGCTCAGGGCTGTATAGAAAATTCAAGTAGAGCACCACCTTTCGCATGGTGAATAGAGATTAATATGATTGGTAATATATCAATAAATAGATACATTGCTAATGAACAACAGTTAAGTGCTTTGATTAAAATGGAACTACAGCTCCCAGGCCGCCGCCTCGCCTACCTACAATGCATTTCGGTAGTCTGAGGATCAGCCAAGATGGCGACTAAAACAAGCAACGACGGTCCTCCTCCATTCGATTGTCCATCATGGTGAGCAATGGCACACGCTAAAGTTATAATGGTCTATTTTTCAAAAAGCTGTGCAAATAAACACCATGGTCAATGCTGACAAAGACACGGTGTACGAAACTGAAGTAGGCGCCCGCTGCAGCTAACGGGTGCACATGAGCTAGCCGGCTAGCCTAGTCAACCATCAGCAGCACTGTTGAAGTGGTTACATCCAGAAAAAAAATCACGCATTTTAATCCAGAGCCTGTTGCATAACCTAGGTCTTACAACTACACACGTTGCATATTTCCATGATTAATGATGAGTTTTCTTTTTTGTTAGTTTTGTTTTCATGAGCTTTAACACTGCAATGGGATTGATCTTCCGAGTACGACTGTGTTGGCAAAAGTTGTAAATTTTTAATCTAGTTCTTATTTTTGTGTATTCTCCCAGCAGTTTTTGCAGTTTTCTCTCCTTACTTTGCCTCCCTGTCGTGTTACTGCCCCCGCGTGTACAGGTAATAATAAATATTTGCTTTCAGGGGAGGGAAGCCGCCAGCAGGGCTTCATCTAGACGTGATGAAGGGAGACAAACTTATAGAGGTAAGAGGACTCTTAAGTCCATGTTAAAGATGTTCACAATTCAAATGTTACTGTCTGGTCATGCAACGCACCAGATACGAGTCTGACAGTCTTCCCCACATTGGGGGTTATCCATGGCTGCATGTCTATAAACGGTGCAAAAGTACCAATGTCCCCCCTGAGATTTAAGCTTTTCAGTGGCAAGCAACACTGTTGAGTTATGACTCAGTGGCACAGAAACATTTGGAAGTTAGCAGTCAATGGATGCCATGACTTCCACGCTCAATCTCTCCTCCTCTTGTAGAAACTGATCATAGATGAGAAGAAGTTCTACCTGTTTGGGAGGAACCCGGATTGGTGCGATTTCACCATCGACCACCAGTCATGCTCTCGTGTACATGCTGCGCTGGTGTACCACAAACACCTGAAAAGGGTTTTTCTCATAGACCTCAACAGCAGTAAGACCTCATTTCAATTTTACATGTCGTGCATGTGCACTTACAATTCAAGAATCTTGCTATCATGCTTGTAGAGTGTACTGACAAATAGATTTGGTGTCATTGGTCCTAACTATGCCAACAGTTGTCTCTGTTGTATTCCATGGTCCTAGCTCATGGTACCTTCCTAGGACACATCCGCCTGGAGCCGCACAAACCCCAACAAATTCCTATAGACTCTACGATATCGTTTGGGGCCTCAACACGGACATACACTATCAGAGAGAAGCCACAGACCCAAGGCACGACTGGCGCTGGAGACATCAAGACGGGAGATGACAAGGAGCTGAAAGGACTGCTGGGACTGCCTGAGGAGGAGACAGAGCTTGAAGTATTTTCATTTTAGTTTGCTGACCGCTTAGAGTGTACACAACTTAAACAGTAGCCTACTAATGGAAGCACTTGTACAAATGTTTACAGTATATTGTATCATGCGGTTGCTTTGCACATACGTCTCCCACCCCCTGATATTTATGTACTTACTTCTACATCGACAGAATCTGACAGAGTTCAACACGGCTCATAATAAGCGCATCACCCTTCTGACGATTGAAGAGGGCAACCTTGAAATTCAAAGACCTAAACGGAAGAGGAGGAACTCCAGAGTTACCTTCAGTGAGGAGGACTCAATCATCAATCCAGGTGGGTATTTGACTGTATGGTAAATGGTACGCTTTCAACTGTGTGATGTCCAGAGGGAATGTATTCATCTGGCTGCATTTGGATTTGTTTACAGAGGACATAGACCCTTCAGTGGGACGCTTCAGGAACATGGTGCAGACTGCTGTTATCCCAATCAAGGTGAGGTTTTGCAGTTCGGTGTTGTGACACGAGTTAGCTAACGTAATGTGGCATTGTTGGGCAACAGATGCGGCGCTTACTGAATGGCTAAATAGGTTTTTTTGTCTCTCTGTCTGGCTGCAGAAACGCAGGGCCGAGGGCCAAAACACTCTGGGGCTTGATGACCTGACATCCAAGCGCATGCACGGCTACAGCGTGAGCGGTGGCCTCTACGGAGATTTGCCTCCCACCAGTCACGAGAATCAGCCCACAGGAGCGCCCGGAGGCGCCTCTCTTCAGGGAGGGCTCCCTCTGCCTTTCCCCAACCCAGCGCCGGAGGTAGACCTGGCCCCAGAAGCACCCCAGCCCCCCGTCACCCTCAACCCTACTCCCGTCACAGCCCCGTATCTCCCCGAAACCCACAACGAGCCACGCAAAAAGAAGTACGCCAAAGAAGCGTGGCCAGGAAAGAAACCCACTCCATCACTACTCATCTAACCGAGCCCTCAAAGCTGCTGACTCTCAGGTTACCAGCTGACACATCAGGGACTGTGACCTGGCAGAGGTGGACTCACCCACTTCTCCGACCAAGACTATTTTGTTTGGATAGAGTCGTGTCATTCTGTTATTTCAAAAAAGTTCATGTCTTGTAGTCGGTGGCATGGTGTCACCAGCAGGACACCATCTAGTGCATTTGTCACAAAACTTAACATCTTGTCGGCAAATGAGATGAAAGACAACTAAGTAACGGCTGGAGCGAGACGCTGAAAGTTTGCGTGAGAGTACATGAAGCAGAGGAGTCACTGAGTTGTGTTTTTGATGTGATGGATTTAAAGTTGTATTTTTTTCTACTAGACAGACATTTTTCACTCAGTAAAGACTGAATGGCAAAAAAAATACTTTTATACAAGGGGTTTTACTGTTAAAAAGAGGCAAAGAAGAAGAGTATGTGGACATCGGATGCGTCTATCAAGATATGGAGTTGTTTTTAAACATGGTCAATTATTGAGAAAAGGTGCCGTTTCTCGTTTTATATCCCCAAACATGTCCATCACCAATGTTTGACCAACATGGTATTAAAATATGGTCATTGAAGCTGTGCCCCCTCTGTCTCCCATATTAGGTCCTAAGGACTTCAGTAATGCAGTATGGCTGCAGGGCTACAGCTGGTGCCCTTTGCTTCTTTTTCATCATGTTTTACCGGGGTTGCTACATTTTTTGAATTAGGAGCGACCTGATCAGCGAGAATAATCCAATGTTACTTGTTGGGTCTGCCACCGGGTTGATCACAAAAACAAGAACCATTATTTCGTAAAAGATCAAATATGAGAAACGGCAATCTGCTGAAACCTAAGTGGTAAATGCCCTTTTTCAGTCAGTCATGGTAACATAGGAAGTTAGACCAAAAACCCAACTGTCGTGTACTCAGCAACACAAATTCCAGGTAATCTCAAGGCAGTTCGTGTGGTTTCACCGCGACATTTAGGTTTTGCGGTGTGGAGGGTGATCTCAGTATCTTAGTCATGTCATCCTGTCAGCCACTTCCAGTGCAGCTCTCACCACAACTCGTCCTCATGCACTCCAAGCCTGCAGGAAACAAGCCTTGGCATCACCTGTACATGGAGATGTTTGCCTGACTGATTTTCTCCCCTCACTAGCTCCTGGTGAAAGGCAAAAATCTCAGAATCAGTGAAAATGTCATAGTAAAACCTGGAAAAATAATCATGAAAAATCAGCCAATGTCCTTTTCTCCAGCCAGCGCTGTGAACTTGTCTCCAACCATTTGTTCTTGTTGGTGTGTGTATTTTGTAATCTTAAAACTGAAAACAAACAAAAAAAAAGAATAAAATACTTTTAAGACTCACATGATGTTGACTGAGCGAGGGTGGATTATCATTCAGCCTTAATCTGATTTGACTAATGGCACACATCGTCACAGTACACTATTCTGATTCTTATTTTGAGCAACATTCTGTATGTCTTCTGTCTAATCT
>OMPJ01021870.1:0-15964 GCA_900312935.1 Carapus acus
GGAAGGAGCTAGTGAGGGAAGGAGTGATGTAGGGAGAGAGGGATGAGGGAGGGTAGGTAGGTAGGTAGGTAGGTAGGGCGGGAGAGAGAGAGGGAGGGACGGAGGGAGGGGGGTAAGTCGGTAGGTAGGTAGGAAGGTAGGTACTTGATTCATTTATTGATCTGGCGATCCAGGAAATAAAACTATACTACAGTATATTACTAGTACTGCATTACTACGAGCAGTAGTAGTGGTGGTGGTTGGTCATCGTTAACAGGTCTAGAAATTAAAGGTTCCAGCAGCTTACAGTGATACAGAAAAGATAAAGATAAGTAAACAATATACAAGACGCATATTGTGTATAATGTATGATGTAACTGCACATGAGTAATGGCCGCCGCTGTCCTCCCCCCAGGTGAATCTTCCCAGAGCCATTTTCATCGCCATCTCGCTGGTGACCGGCCTGTACCTGCTGGTGAACGTCAGCTACCTGACCGTGATGACGCCCAAGGAGCTGATGACCTCCAGCGCGGTGGCAGTGACGTGGGGGTGAGGAGCATTTGGTGGAGATGGGGATGGAGATGGAGATGGAGATGGAGGAGAAGGCTGAGGTGCGCAGCTCTGAGCACAGCGGCCATGTTGGTGTTGTTTTGGCAGGAACAAGGTGTTGGGGCCTTGGGGCTGGATCATGTCGGTGGCGGCGGCTTTGTCTGCCTTTGGCTCGTTGAACGGGACGTTCTTCAGCGGCGGCCGCGTCTGCTTCGTGGCCGCCAGAGAGGGACACATGGTGAGAACGCCTCCTCCCTCTGGACACGTGTCCACTTGGTTGACGGCATGAACATCCCCCAGTTTGACCCCTTGTGCGTCCATTTTGCAGCCAGACATCTTGTCCATGGCTCACGTCCACAGACTGACGCCGTCCCCGGCCCTCATCTTCACCACCATCATCTCCCTGCTGGTCCTGATCCCCGGAGACTACCAGAGCATCGTCAACTTCTTCAGGTAGCATCTGCTAAGCGTGAATTCATTCGTCTTCAGTCATGTTGCATCGTCTTTCTTTGTACAATGATTGTGCCTCACACAGTCCACATTGTACACACATCATGAAATGTTGCTGCTGGCCTTTCATTTGCTGGATCCACAGATCAATGGATCAATTAAGTATCCACATATCCACATATCCACATATCCACATACCTACCTACCTACCTACCTTCCTACCTTCCTACCTTCCTACCTACCTACCTACCTACCTAACCACCCATTCACCTACCTACCCACTTTCCTCAACTTTGGCTTCTTCTAGCTTCACCGCCTGGTTTTTCTATGCCATCACTCTGTCTGGGCTCCTGTACCTGAAGATCAAGAAGCCGGAGCTCCCTCGGCCCTACAAGGTGAGTAACATTCGCCCATATTCCCCTTTCTGGCATTTAGAAATTCCTCGATGTTGATTCCTTGTTGGTCTCTTCTCCTCAGGTCCCCATTGTGGTGCCCATAGTGGTGCTGATCGCTGCCGTGTTCCTGGTGCTGGCTCCTATCATCGACGACCCTCAGATAGAGTATCTCTATGTGGTGCTCTTCATCCTGAGTGGAGTGCTGATCTATGTGCCCTTCATCCATTTCAAGCTGTGCCCCGGCCTGCTGGACAGGCTCACCGTGTTCCTGCAGCTCTTCCTGGAGGTGGCTCCTGCCGAGAAGAACTTGTGATACTGGGGAGAATCTTGAAAAATAAGAGAATGCTTAAGGTGACATTTCACGCATATTCTTGTCTGGAGGGATTTTAGTGGCTTGGAGGAAGTTGGAAAATGGCAGAGGATGTCAGCTATGTGAACTTAAGAGGGCAACTAAAGCAAATACTTGACCGAGTGTGGCAATTTGCGCACTCATTTGATTATTCACAATGTGTTATGTCATGTTTATTTTTTTCTACACCAAATCAAAGACTGTAACATGATGCACATTTCATATTTGAGTGTGACTTGTACATTACTGGACTAACATTCTATTTATTTATCCACCAGTTTTTCATGCGCTGACTCAAACTTTTTCCTTATTTGCGCCAACCCCTACTGATAGATTTTCAATGTAATTAAATTCTATTCAATCTTACTTTCATTGCACCAGATTCTTCCAAGATTGCGTTTTTCTCCATGAAGTTATAAAACCACCTCACTGATGTGAGCTTGGCGCACAAAGGGCTCAGCACTCGCACACGTTTTCAACTTTTCAAACATTTATTAAATAACTTATCCACCAAATAAACAATAAGACATGATGACGCACCGACTGTGAAGTGCGATCGTCTCCCCCGCCCAGATTGTTCAACACAAACATAGAAATGGTTTTGTTCATGTGTGTACAGACATTTCTAAGAGTCTGCGCCGTGTTTCTGGTTTTAACTAAAAAAGTCACATGATGGACTCGGTAAGGAGTCATTAATTGTTATTAGCTGGTGTGTTGTCAATAAACCCCATTCCACAGAAACTAACCACATAAAATGCATCTTTAGTGTGTGTTTGATGCGCACGAGTCCATTTCTGCAGAAAATTCGCTTTGAGAAATCACTCTGCGTCCGTCGTCTTCTCCGTGCCGTTGGGGGACTTGGAGTGGTCCCCCTGTCCGTCCCCTGACCCGCTCCTGCCCCCTTGTGCCGTCTTGTGGTACAGCGTGTGCATCTGCTCGGCAGTGACGTCGGCGTCCTCCGCCCCCTCGCAGCACCTCATCCAGGACGCGGGGACGGCCTCGATGCCGTAGTGAGCGCCGGCGATGGCGCCCGCCATGCAGGCGATGGTGTCCGTGTCCCCGCCCAGGGCCAGGCTGTAGGCGATTGTCCTCTCCAGGCCGCCGTAGCTCTTGGGGAGGCTGTCCCGGGGTTCCAGGCAGTGGAGGACACAGAAAATGGCAGTGGGGACTGAATGGAGAGCAGCAATGCCGTTTCCTGGAGAGGGAGGACAGAAACGGTTAGGATGTCCATATAGAGACCCTGAGAGGAGACCAACCTGAAGGACACCAAGGTACTGACCAAGTTCATAGATGACCTCCTCCACACTGACTTTGCTCCGCTCCATCAGGTCCTGGATTCTGTGCAGACGGTCACAGAACGGCTTGTCCGCCTCCTTCAGTCTGGACGGACAGAGGGACGACAGAAGGACATCAGTCTCTGGGGACGGTGCCCAAGCACGGCTCACACACTACGCCCTCTGCTTACACTCTGGCGTCGCTGCGAGTGGCCTCGTCGTCCTCCACCTCCTCCATCTCTCTGATTAGACGGCCCACGAAGCGCTCCGGGAAGTCCAGCGCCCCCTGCAGGGATAGGTGGACGGCCAGGGCCTGCAGCACCGCCCCATTGTAGCCCAGCGAGCAGGAGTGGGTCAGCGTGGCTCCTTTACGGGCGAACTGAGGACAAGAGGTCAGAGGTCACACACACACTCCCCTCTGGAGCAAGAGAGTCCGCAGAGCCTCACCAGCTTCACGTCGGCCAGGTCGGGGAACGCCAACGCAAAGGGCGCCGCCCTCATGGCGCCTCCGTTCCCGAAGGAGCCGCGGCCGTTGAACTGGTCCCGGGCCGGCTGGTACACGTCCGTCAGCTGAGGGGATGACAGCTTCTTCAGGACCTGGATCACACCGGAACCGTATCCGCGGCCCGGAGACACGCTGTACTCCTTAGCAAACCTGGGGCGGCAGGGACAGTGTGTATGGAAAGAACCTGTTATGTACATTTATGTATCTACCTGTGCGTGTGTGTGTGCATGTGTGCATGTGTGTGTGTGTAATACCTTCGTGCCATGTCGTGCTCATCAAAACCAGCCCTGGTGAGAAGAGACTGGACCACACAACGCGCCATGGCTGTGTCATCACTGTACTCGAGGATACCTGACACACACACACACACACACACACACATTATAATCACTGTAAAATGATGGTAGTACTCATCCACTCCTCTGCACCTCATCTTTTGTTTTTTGGGGCCAACGTTAAGTTGGTGGAATCCTTAAGAAAAGTAATTGGCTGACCGCTGTGACGTCACGTCAATTAACATGCAAATGTTCTTCAAGATGGTTCATGTGTCTCCGATTGAGTTTGAGCTGCAGAGGTGAGGCGGGGGGGCGGGGGGTGACACACATCAGCAGACGGAGCTGACACAGATACTACGTGTGCATATGAGAATTATAGCATGTAATTATGAGTCAATAATAGGGAACCCGTGCTAGGCGTCACTTACTGATTCTCGCCCGTAATTACTACCTAATTACCGCTATTCTACATATATGACAGACAGAGGGAAGAATTATTGAAACTGAAAAAATAGACTTTGCTGATCTGTCAGCTTCGTGCAGCGTGTGTCATTGTGACGTGTCGCTGTGTTATTCTCTGAATCCTCACCGTGGCCTTTGCTCTCGTCGTCCAGGCCGCTGAGGTGCCGCAGCACGTTCTCCATCGGAACCTCCTCCGCCCCCTCGAATTCCCCGCCGACACAGTCGCCCAGCACGGCCGCGACCAGCGCGCCCCTGAAGCGGGACAAAGACGCCGGGCCTCCCGCCGCCGCCGCAGCAGCAGCCCTCGCCGTGGCCATCCGTGCACCGCGCAGCAGGCCGGGGTGTGTATCAGGGCCGCGCCGCGCTCTGGGCCTCGCTGACACGCAGGTGCAGGGATCGGCCGCCGAACATCGACAACAATGTGGCGAAGGCGCGTCCAGATGCTTCCTGAAAAGGCTCCGATGGCTGTTTGAACCCGGCGCAGTCGAAGGGGTCCGAGAACATAGAAATACGGTATGGTAGAATACCCGTCAATTGAGAGCCATCCACAATGCAGATCTAGCTCGTATATTTCTAGGTTAATAGAGCCCCGCCTTGATACCAAAGCTTCTAAAGCAAACGCGCATCATGATTTTGGAGACGTTTGCTATGCTCTTAAAGTCAGATACAAATACAAATAATTCTAATGAATCGTTCAACCATTCTCCGTATCTTGGTTGTATTCCTTTAATTTTCCACAGAGTGATTGTCTGTTCTACGCGCAAAACACACAGCGCCATAAAATGATGAAATATTAAATTAAACTTGATATAGTAATAATCGTTTGGAAGCGGTAGAATTTGATTATTCAAAATAAAATCAAGTTTGTCGTGTCTATGCTGCAGAATCTGTCCAGTTCTGGTATTTTCAATAAATCACGAACGATCACGAACAGGAGTAGGTCGGAAACAGCATTAAAGATAAAGTAAAATCAAACAAACGCAAAAGATGACATTTCTATATGCCAGGAAATTAGTTGGAGTTTTATTTTGAAAAGTATTTTGCCGGGAACTAGCATGCAACGATGCAAACTAGTGATGGGAATTCCGGCTGGTTTTAGAGAACCGGCTCTTTTGGCTCGGCTCACTAAAAAGAGCCGGTTCTTTCGCCTCCCAAACGGCTCAGATTGTTTTACATTTTTTGTTGTTGCTTTAATCAATATATCTCCAATAATATAAAATTATAATGTAAAATTACGCACAAAATGAATTAGTAATGTAAAAAAAACTGCATTATTCTTTTTAGCTATATATGTTTATCATATAAATATGCCTTTATTTTTTCACTCTACAGTGCACCTTTAACCGATTTAAACTTTTATCTTTTTTATACAAAACAAATTTAAAGTCAAGCAACACAGAATACCTTAAAAACACGCAACACAACAAAATATAAATTACAAATATTTACTCTTCAGTGCATAAATAAACTCAACTAAAATACAAGAACAAACTTTTAACTATTTACAGTTCAACTTTTAACCGATACAGAATCTCTGTACAAAATAACAACAAACAAAATATAAATGAAAAGATGTAGAACAAAAAGAAAAAGATCAGCATCCAAATAACCTGTCTAGTGAAGATTGGCATTCAGAGACACCAAGTGCCTCAGCTTTGAGGGACTGATTCGGCCGCTTCTGTCAGTCATGATCTGCCCTGTTTTGGAGGAGATTCTCTCGGAGGGGACTGACGTTGCAACAATGCACAGTCTCCGTGTCATCACATGTGTTACTGC
Organism: Carapus acus; assembly: GCA_900312935.1. NCBI lineage: Eukaryota > Metazoa > Chordata > Actinopteri > Ophidiiformes > Carapidae > Carapus > Carapus acus. The sequence goes on from OMPJ01021870.1 coordinate 6,015, forward strand.
TACTACGACTACTACTACTGCTACCACTACTACTACTACTATTACTACTACTAATACTACTAATAATAAATATGATTATGATTATGATTATAATAACAATAATACTAATAATAATGTGATACCATTTGTATACTGCACCTGTCTGCACTGATCTCCACAGTGACCTCCTCGCAGTGGTCAGCACAGTGCATGCCTCCTGCGGTACCTCCCATTCCTCTTGGCTCAGAGGATCGACCGGTACATTGATAACAGCCAGGATAGAGATGACTGCATCCTTGGACTCCAGAATCCATTTTATCACATGAAAGGTGGAGTTTCACCTTGTCACACAATCTTGTTTGAGCTTCAGCACAGGCATCTGTCGTTGTGTTGATTTGAGCCTGTGTGTGGCTGTTGTGCTCCTGTGGAAAAATTCCACTATTGCCTTGACTTTGCCCACAGCAGGCTTCATCACCTTCAGAGCATCTCTCACAATCAGGTTAATTGTGTGTGCAAGACATGGGTGGTGGGTCCATTTCAGGGTTGTAACTGCTTTGGTTATGTTCGCTGCATTGTCAGCGACACAACCAACCACTTTGTTTTCTACATTCCACTTTTTTGCCACTCTGAGCAGCCCCTCTGCCAGGTTCTCAGATGTGTGTCTGTCACTGAACTCAAAACAATCCAGAAGGCAGGACACCATTATGTAGTCTTCAATTAAGTGACAAACTGACAAGAGTTAATTGTGATGTGGTGGTTCGGGATGTCCAGCTGTCAGTTGTGTTTAAAAAAGAGCTAGAACTGCCGAGCACAGTGTGTGTCCTTGAAGACAGGTGTGGGAGGACACTGGAGGCCCTCAGGATGTCTGGTGCCACTCGGACAGTGGAGCATAGAAAGAGGATGACCAACTGCCAAGAGAGGGTAGAAAATATGAGATAACACCAAATAAGGAAGGATGGTTTGGTAGAAATGGGAGAAGAGGTGGATAAAGGGGTGGCATGGGCAAAGTTCCTGGTTCTTCCTCGTCTTCTCTACGCCAAGAAAGGGTCGCACGATCCACGAGTGGTGACCAGTGATTGAACCCCGAAATATTTCTGTTAGTGTTATTGTTTCCCTGTCTGATAAATCAACTATCCAGTGTTAAAGAAAGCTAGAACTGCCGAGCACAGTGTGTGTCCTCGAAGGCAGGTGTGGGAGGACACGGAGGCCCTCAGGATGTCTGGCGGTGCTCGGACAGTGGAGCACAGAAAGACAATGATTAACAGCTAAGAGAGGGTAGAAAACATGAGATAACACCAAATAAGGAAAGATGATTTGGTAGAGATGGGAGAAGAGGTGGGGGCAAAGTTCCTGGTTCTTCCCCATCTTCTCTATGCCAAGAGATGGTCACACGATCCACGAGTGGTGACCGGCGATTGAACCCAGAAATATTTCTGTAAGTGTTCTTGTTTCCCTGTTTGATAAATCAACTATCCTGCACTGATTAATTTTAACAGCTGGTTGCTTATTTTGTTTGAACACACTGGAAAATCAAAGTTTGGTCCCTTGGCGAACAGTTGTTAGACACACTGCTGTGGCTTTATTAACCCTCTCATGCAGTGAAGCACGCTCTCTGTCATACAGGCCTGGGATGATTTTTTGAGAGAGGGTTTTCCTGCTTGGAATGGCGTACACTGCGTTGAGTGTATGCGAATCCTTTCTGAAACCTTTGTCCTCCACAACTGAAAATGGTTGAAAATCAAGTGCAATCATTTCAGCCAGTTCCACATCAATTTTTTTTCTGTCTTGCTGGGGTCAAAGACTTCTGCAAAAACTGTCTCATAGAGCTCTGGGTCGTTGAGTTAGGTGGCTGTGGTGGTATACTGCATGATGCCACTGCAGCAGCAGCAGGAGCAGCAGCAATAGTTGCAGAAGACACACTGGCACCTTCAGTGATATCAGATTCAACTGCTCTTTTCTCCAATCGAACTGATGGGTGGACAGTTCTCAGGTGCCTGTGAAGTGTTAAAGAAAGCTAGACTTGCCGAGCACAGTGTGTGTCCTTGAAGGCAGGTGTGGGAGGCCCTCAGGATGTCTGGCGCTGCTCGGACAGTGGAGCACAGAAAGAGGATGATTAACAGCCAAGAGAGGATAGTAAATTTGAGATAACACCAAATAAGGAAAGATGGTTTGGTAGAAACGGGAGAAGAGGGGCATAAAGGGGTGTCATGGGCAAAGTTCCTGGTTCTTCCTCATCTTCTCTACGCGAAGAGACGGTCGCACGATCCACGAGTGGTAACAGGCGAGTGAACCCAGAAATTTCTGTAAGTGTTCTTGTTTCCTTGTCTAATAAATCAGCTTTTCTGTACTGATACATTTCAACAGCTGGTTGCTTATTTTGTTTATACTCACTGGGACATCGAAGTTCGGACCCTCGGCCGGGAGGCATCCTTGGACTGGAGGTAAAAGCTCGGCAGGAAATTTTATTCTTGCAGACTTTACATTCTGCTTTTGAGCTATCAATATAATTAAAGTGGGTCCAGATTTTACTCCTTTTCCTGCTGTCACTAAATTTCTTAACTTTTTACTTTTGCTCGTCGTGATCAGGATTGTCCTTGTCCCCCCGTATTGCTCCTTGCGTTCTCTCTCGTGTCCCCTGACTCTCTGCTCTTTTGACCTGTTCGTGTGCTGCTGCTGTATGTGTAATTGCCGCCCCTCCCCTCTCTGCTCAGAGCAGTGAGCGCACTACGGGCAGACACAGAGGCAACAACACCACACATATTGACCAATCACGTGCAGCTTCAAGAGAAAAAAAAGCGGCTACCCAATCAGGAGCCGGCTCCCGTCGTTCACTTCAAAGAGCCGACTCTCAGAGCCGTTACGCTCGCGACCGACACATCACCAATGCAAACATGAAGAATGAGAAAGAGCGACACATGGATAAACATGGAACTATTACACAATACAGGCGGAAAATCAAAACACACGATTATCTAGTTGACCACTTTTTTTCAAAACCGTTGATGAACATGGAGCAATTTTACCAATATAATGTTAATACTTGGCCGCTGGGCAGTTGCAGAAGGAAAAAAAAGGAAATAAAGGAAGTTTGCTGAAGCTGCCCCGAGTTACATTTCGCGGGCTACTGCACCGTAGACAAACCGAAAGAATGGAAATGAAAATATATATAACAACACAGCGGTCAGAGTTTGTAGGTAAACATCGTTACAGTCCATGAGCAACAGTCAGAGCAACAGAAATGTCTAGAAACCAACCGAGACACTCAGAGTGTTAGATACACACGTCGGCGCTTGTAGATGTGCTCATTATTCTCCTTTTATGGGGAGTCAATTGTTAAATGTTCTCTCTCCAGGAGTTCGGGCCGCCCGTGGCGTGTTCCTCGCCCCCGGTGAGGAGCTGAAGAGGGCGGGTGCAGAGGGGGCCGAGGACCGTCGGCTGTGGGCGGTGGGCGCTCGGCTGCACGCCGCCTGCTCCATAATTAAAAAACATGGCGGACTCGGAGGATTTTAGGACCAAACGGTTAAAGGTAAGAAAACACCGGCGCTAACCCGAACCGCGGCTGCCGCAGCGCGAACCTACAAGCTAACAACGAGAAACGGTGTTTATTACATTTGTGATTTGTGCCCCTGGCGGGTTATGAATATTCAGGCTAAGCTATAGCGACCCTTGCTAACTGATAGGCAGGCTGCTAGCGCGCCGCTGCAAACATAGTGTGGGTGAATGTTTGTGGTCAGGGCGCAATTGTGCTAAAATAACAACACGTTATCACAATGATCGAACGAACACAGGCAGTCTCAGGCGTTTTGGTAAGCACAGGGTTTTTAACATAATCCTGCTGTACAACTTTTTGCGCAGTTAAGTGCAGTTTCACTCAGCTGCTGCATCGTTGGGGGAGACTGCGAACAATACGTAAAGTGCAGGTTTTGTCTTGCAATAATTAGTAAAATGGATATCTGGGAGTCGTTGTGATTACGTCGCGACCTTTCAAGCAAGTCGAATTTAATCAGCCAGACATCCGATCATTGATGCCAGTGATCTCAGTGGAGGCAGAATATCCTTTATGGAGTCAGATTATTCCAGTCAAATGAAGCAAGAGTAGGCCAGATGTGTGGGGGATTATTTTCAACTATTAAACAGAGATGTGTATTCTACGTGCACTTTGATTAAATGTATCTTCTTCATTATCTGTGGCACCCAAGGAATTCCACATGTTTCCACATTATCCCAGGTTGAGATATGACCTCGTTTTGCGTGAAAATGTGATTGTGTCCATTGGTGCCACAGTCTTTTCTGTCTGTTTTTTCACCTGCCATCATCCTAAAAGATCTGACTGAGAAATCAGGACATATGTGTCCTTGGCCCATTCTTTGTTAATCGATGCTGCGACGGTAGAGACGTCGCTGTCCTTTATGACAAGGCGATGCAACGCCTGTGTGGAAAATTTATTATTTTTTAGAGGCCTCGGTGGCTCACGGGTGCCCCCTGCTGGCTAGAATTCCCCGGAGACAAGGATTTTTTTTTTAGGAAAACGACTGTTTCCATTGGACAATTCAAGGCACATGAGTGAGACTGCTGCCGTTAAACATAATCAGATTCTATGTTTTCTCAAATTAAGATGTTTTGTAGCATTTGTCATCTTTGGCCCGCAGGTGTTGTTTTTGTTAAAGTAGTTGTGTTAGCTAGCAGCTTAGGTCAGTCCAACAGATGGACATATTTGATGATGTGATGAAGTGATGATGAAGATGAAGCCAGGTCGAAACATTGCGGCTCTGGCACGCTACGTGGATTTAGAATCCATTTCCAGATCACTCGAACGAACACTTGAGGCACCTGCTGGTCAAACTCAGGTACTGCAGAAGACGTCACGCCCCATGTTGAAATCGCCAGCTGTGTAGTACCCTCCTGTGACCATAGGGTGGGGCATTGGTTCAGCCTTTGTCATAAACAAGATTTGCTTGTGTAATTATTGTGAGGTGGTCCTGTGTTTTATCTGCGCCGCACTGATTTAGGCAGTTTGTTTCAGTATGCTGTGTAATTGCTATATGTAGCTACTCTAGCTAGGCAATTGAAACTCTCGGTGCAGTGGCTATTGAGGAGTGACTGACTGGAGTCACCGCGAAGATGCTTACAGTTCTACGTAATTGCAACGCCTCAGAGCTATTTTCTGCCCTCTCAGATTTTTGATGTCTGTCGCTCAGGACAATGCGTATTTATTTGCAGTAAGCGATTCATTGTTGACTAGGGAGACTGTTGGCTGTGTGGCTGTGTCAGTTTTAGGGGGGGTAACACAGCTCTTGACCCCGTCCTATCCAAGCCAGAAGTGTGCTGATTGATTCCAGGCTGTGTCTGAAACGGCCCGAGTGCCCGTGAGCCAGACGACGACACGCCGAGGAGGCAGCCTCGCTGATCGGCAGACCTCCTCGATTGCACGGGGACAATGGGTGGAAGACAGAGAGAGTAGACTCCATGTGGATTAAGATAGTGAATCAGGATTCTATGAATTAAAAATTGAATACATTACTGACATCTGCTGCACAGATTCTGCATTGCTTTGGTATCTGCGGGCAAATTGCAGCGGTCAGTTCGCCCAGCCAGTCGTTGTGTGTTTTAACCAACCTAGTTTTCATGTTTTCATCCAGCGGGGAAGCTCCCACAGATGTGACTTATTTTATTCTTTGACACTTTACCTTTATACCTGTATTTGGCTTATCGTCATTATCTCAGAAGCGCCTTGATCCCAGTTAAAGATTCTGTGTCCACTTGCAATGTGCTGATGATTTAAAGTTCTATTCTTCAACCTTCAGTCCCACTCCACGGGGGAGACGCCTCACAAACAGGCTTCAGTGAGCAGCAGCAGCAGCAGCCTGTGTAGGAGTGAATCTTATCAGTTTTTTGTGTCTTGCAGCACGATGAGCGCCTCTCCAGAGTGTTTGACAAGGTCATGGGGCTGGGACACTTCGCCGATTCCTCCAGGGGCTCAGCCGCCTCCCCCAAGAGCGGCGATCAGGAGGAGTACAAAGCAGCGGAGGAGACGCAGGCCAAGACAGACGCTGAGCCGCCAGAGGAGGAGGAGGAGGAGGAGAACAGCAGGCAGGACCGGGCGGGGGAGCAGATGGACGAGGGCACAGAGGATCGCGCCGAACCCTCGCCGACACCGGAGCAACCTCCCTCCTTCCCCATCAAACTCGGCGCAGGAGGAAGACGAGCAAGCGGCCGGGCCGCCTTTGACGACGCCCTGGATGGCCTGCCCACATTTGGGGCCGAGGAGGAGGACGAAGACTGGCACTTTGCCCTGCCGATGGGCACCTTGGAGGACGTGGACGTGAGCAAAACCAAGCGAAAACGCCGGAAACCGGAAGCGGAGAGCACGTCGGCGCAGGACAGCGCCCCCGCCAGCGCGCCCATGGAATCGCAGGAGCAAGACCGGGAGGCCAGCAGCGTATCGGCTGACACCTCGCACTCCTCGCGGGCAGACACGCCAGAGAACAGCCACGGTAAGGACAACACGCCGCAACTGGGCCGCACCCGCGACGCAGGATATTAAACGCTCCTCTTCTACCTCCTGCCAGATGGAGCCCCCCTGACCCACGGTGAGGAGACGGAGGACAGCCAGCTGGGAGAGGTGGGCCTCAGAAAATGAAATCGATCGGTGCATCATTAAAGTGCCTCAATGCAGCATCAGCAGATGATGCGTCGGTGGGCTGGAAATCTCTGCTCCATTATCTTGGTGTGTGTTGATGGTTCTTCTGTTGTGATGTTTCCTCAGGCATCTGAGGCCGCTCCCATAGAGGACAGCAACCCCGGCCTGTCCCCCAGCATCAAAATTAAAGACGAGCCCATGGACGAGGGCTACGACGCTGCTCTGGTGCCCCAGACCACCAGCAAGGCTATCAAAGAGGAGCTGGAGCAGGAGGTACGGCCGAGCGAGGCCAGATCCAAACGGGGTCGAGCGTCGCATCATTTCACAAATTAGACTGAGACATAGTCGTAGGCTTGATTTGTCATTGCTGCGTAGAACAAGCTCAACAATTATAAACAAGGGTCTGTGGGGTGGTGCACAATAGATGGGAACAGTGGAACCTGTTAGTGCACGTAGGTAAGTACATATAAGCAGGGAATTATTAATTCCTTTAACCTTTAGATGCATATGTTGGGTCAAAAATTACGCCTGGGGTTGTTATTCTTCAAAATCTTGACAGAGACAAATTGTAATATATTCACATTCCAGGTATTCCTCAGTAAATCCTTTTTAAGTTTGTAACATGAGGGAAGATTTTTCTTTATTTATTAATTATTTTATTAATTATTATTTATTTTTATCATTATTTTATTTTATTTTATTATTTTTGTTATTATGATTTTGAGAAAGTTCGTAGTGTTTTGAGAATTTTAATTGGGGTCAAAATGACCCCACTTGTGGAAGAGTGTAGGTTATTGTAGGTTGTGCATCCAAGGGTTAAATAAAGCAATTAAGTGAGCACTTAAACACACCCTAATGTCCAGCCACCCAGAGCACCCAGAGTATAGAAATAGTAGGATTATCGAAATAGTACTGGTAATTTGGTTAAATCCTCCACGAGTTCTACCTCGGTGATATCTTCTCGTACGTTTTCTCCCAATGCCCAATGAGCTCTCTAAAATCCGACCCATTGATCAATTTCCCTCCTTTTTTGCTGGTGATATCTCCAGGAGGAGCTCAGGATCAGTTCGGTTTACTCAGTGGGCGGAGCCAACACCTTCGTGTCCCCTGCAGGTGAGATGGTCCGCGTGAACTATTGACTTCTCCTCACTCACCTGGTGCTGGTGACGGGGTCGTTCGCAGCCTACTGAGGTCGGGGCTGCGTGTCTGCGATCAGTATGTGGACCTCCTCCCTCTCTTTCTCCCTCCCTCTCTCTCTCTCCTTGTCATCCCTCGTTTCCAGCCCAAGCGCCTCCAGCCGTCCCGACCCAGGCCACCACGGCCATCTTCATCCAAGGCCGAGGCACCGTCCTCCAGGCCGTGGCTCCTCTGGCCGTCAGGCCCCCGGTGTCCCCGGCCGCAGCAGCCCTGCAACCTTTGACCTCCGCACCTCTTCCTCCTCCACCACAGCCGCCCGTCGCCGGCAGCGTCCGCTGCAGCGGCTGCGGAAAGGTACAACTTTTACGCGCCCAGGAGAGGGAACAGAGAGAAAACCGAGCACGTCGTGGTTGTGATGTCCGTTCTGGACCGCCTGGTGGACCCAAACCTGGGGTTTTGTGTCCAGGTCCTGTTGAAAGGCCAGACTGCATTCCAAAGAAAAGGCTCCACGCAGCTCTTCTGCTCCACTGTCTGTCTTACCGGACACCTGCCCGCCTCCTGTAGGACCCGCTGCTGTTTCCAGTGCAACAGGTGCTTCCACCAGCCCCTCAGAACGTGCCGCCGGACCCTAACCCTAAACCTAACCCTTACCCGGGAAACTAACTTCACGCTAATGCTCGAAACGTCCACTGTCCCCTTGCAGGGAGATCACTCAGCCCAAGGACATGATTGCCATTCCCGTGGGCGATCAGAACTACATGCACTTCTGCGGCCAGTTCTGCCTGTCGCTCTTCAGACACAAGAAGAAGCTCGGGGACAAGAAGAAGCTGGACAAATGGCCCGAGAAAGCGGAGGAGAAGAAGGCAGAGAAGCCGGTTCAGAGGCAGCAGGACAAACCCTGCTGCAGCGTGTGTAGGGTCAGCAGCCGAGTGAGTATGGGTTTGATTTCAGTGTTACACTAAACGGAAGAATCACAGCAGGGGTGCTCACTCACACTCACAGGTAGAGCCCAGCAATGGTTGCACGTTTCCTTTTATTTGGGCACTTCTCCCCTGGAAGTCATTTCCCAAGCTGTACATGAGCACCAGTCTGTGCAGTAAACTCACACTTATCCACACTCACCAACTCAACTATCCACAAATTTTTTTCATAAAGTTGTACTCTAAAAAGATGCTAATTTCAGCCATCCACGATAGCCGCCACCTGAGGCTCAATACTGTACATATCGTGGCCTCTCATTGGCTAACTCTGCTGTAGACGGCAAGCCAACAGCCAATCACCACTCACGATCCGGCAACGCGGCGAGATCAGGGTCACGTGTTCAGTTTGTTTACTGCACAGGTGCTGCGTTCAGTTGTTAGTGTGTGTGTGTGTGTGTGTGTGTGTGTGTGTGTTGGTCGGCCTGGTTCCCTCTGTGTGTAACGCTCCACGCCCCCCCCGAACGTCTGTTGGTAATTTTGCTAAGGAGCCAGAAAAGTTCAGACTCTCCACAAAAAGGTTAGAGAGCTCGACATGTTAGAACAGGGGTAAAAAAAAAAAATGGCTGTCGCCCGGTAGGTTGGGGTCGATGAGAGCACAATTCCATCCATTCATATAGGGCTGGGCGATTTGGCCTCAAAAAAAATCTCAGATTTTTGTAAGAAAAATTTGATTTTCGATTTTTTTTTCCATGCACTTAAAAACAACTGCAGACATCTGACACATTGTCAAAGTGCAACTTTATTGCTGTGGTTGTCCTCAGAGTAAAGAATGCATATAAACAATCCAAAATGAGAAGTAAATGAGGCTCTGTCATTCAGCAATTTCAAGCTTTTACCCAGGTTTAAGTTTTCAAAAGTGCAACAGCAACTTCACAGTACCTTAAATGATCTGATTAGGAACAGATAACTAAACAAAGATTACTGTTTAAAGAAATCTTAGCATAGTGCAAATAAAACATTAAACGTGTTGCTTAAATGCCTGTGGTAGACATAACCTACTCAAAGGGTAAACAAATGTAAACAAACTTTTATCTTTAACAAACAAAATATGTGCTTATTATATCTCTGACACCTCCTCCAGCTCAGCGCAGATCTTTTGCCGAGTGGCAGCGTACAGGTGAGGCAGCGCTACGCTGGCGAAACACTTGCGACTGGGTATCGTACCTAGCAACTAAAACTTTCAACACGTGATCAAAGCCTCGCTTTTCAACAGA
>OMPJ01021880.1:7678-50392 GCA_900312935.1 Carapus acus
ACACACACACACACACACACACACACACACACACACTTCTTTCGCAACTGCCAGTTACTGGCTAACTCAGTTACAGCCAAGTGACAAATGACTCATAAATACTCAATTTGAGTGTGCTGTCTAACCTGTGGTCTCCCAGAAGGACTGGCCGACAAAAGGTTAGCGTGGCGACATTCTCTTGGTTTATCTGGTGGCGGTCTGAAATAGGGGCGACCCCACTGAGGTAAGTGAAGAGGGCGAGTTCCTCTTTATCCACGCACTCCACCACGCTCATTTCGGCACGCGTGGCTAAAGTCAGAGCAGCCTCAGATTGTTTCGTGGCAGATAGGACCAGCGACACACCCAAACTCCTGAGGCGTCCCAGGACAAACTGCAGTGACCTCTCTGCAGAGGAGCAGAAATGGACAGTGCTCGTCTCCCTGCGCGTCGTCTCTTTCTCCATGTTTTGCTCGCCGCCTCCCAACTCCAAGATGAATCCGTCGCCAAGTATGCTGGGCTGAAGGTCACATTCCAGCACCGCAGCCTTGACCGGCCGCTGGTCGGGGGGACGACAAGGCGTGGCGAAGTCTCTGTGGATGACTTGGCCTTCCAGCACGCGAGAGCTACTGACGGGGAGGCCGGACACTGCTGTGTGTAACGCGGGGAAGTTGTCATCGATGAAATGGAGCAAGGAGGACGGTGGGCTGCCACCAGACCTCCAGAGAGAGAGAAATTCAGAGGTGAGTCCGCTGAAAAAGTCACAGTGGGTGCACCCCAGCCGAGTGAGGAAGAACGGCGCCAGCAAATTTCTGACGCTGTGGGCTTTTGTGTTGGTGTGGGCAGAAAAGTTTGTGCCTGCACTTTCCTCTGTCCACGGCAGGGAGCATCCGTGTGGCACCACTCCCACAACTATGACGTCAGCAAGCTCCTCCAGTGCAAAGGCCAGCAGGCTGTCAGCTAGACGCTTGGCAGCTGCAGTCTCTGCTGCGTCCCTGCTGCTGTGTGTGTGAGCCACGTCCACCTCCCTGCCGGCAGCCGCGGAAGTTAGACGCAGTAACGACGCCAGCAGGAGGACGAAAGTTTTCGAGCCATCCCCCGTCTTGGCTTGGTGTCGCCGCACACAGTCCACCACCATTCTGAAATTCAACCAAACCCAACATGTCTAAGTATGTGTCAAAGCCAAAGGTTGCTCGTTCGACTCAAGACTATACCAGAGAGAAGCTGAAGTGCCCTAGAGCAGGACCCTGAAGGCTTTGCTTATCTTCTTACAGAGACAGAATTTGTCTCATAGAGGTCGACTCGAATCCATATTGTGGGTTACCTGGCAAGTGGGTGCTCCAAGTGTAGCGCTGTGAGGATTTGCATCCCGCTGCGTGTCAACATGGCCTGTCCCGTGTCCCTTGTGAATAGTACTTGTCCTCCCTCAGGGCCGAAAATACGGCGGACGACCTCCTCCAGCGCACCGACAATCTGCAGGACATGTTTGAGGTGAAGACGCTCCATGTGCGACATGGCTCCACTCTGAAGATTAACACACAGTTTACGATAAAAAGTGACGCTTACACAAATGATTATTTTTCAGTTTTCTGACGCTGAAACACTGCTGTAGCCATCTGTCATTCAGTGGCTGCCCACATTCCTCTCTGTCTCCCCGAGCATTAACCTCAATATGCTGCTGATTTGTATTTGTGATTCACGCTCCCTGTGCTCAATCTTCATCAGTCCCACAACCAAATGCTGAAACACAGTATTTGGCAAGAGGCTGAGTCACGAAAAGACAGCGGATGTTATTACTTTCAGAACATAATAACTCTTGGTGAATCATTATTTGGATCAAAGAATCAAATTGGTAAGCAGGTTACATTTTTCTTGCATTCTGCACACATGACTGCCACAATGTAACACCCCAAGGGATGAGACGTGCAGGAAGCAGCTATACATCCCATAATGCATAATGCATGCTGTGATAATAGCTCCACATATTTGCACATTGCTGTCAAGTCAAGTGAAGTTGTATGGCTCCAATCATAACAGAAGTTATCTCAAGGCGCTTCACAAAATGGAGCAGGTAGTGCTCCTCAGCATGCAAACACTCAAGGTCTATGGGATGGACACACAGAGACCCAACATATCCCCTATTAGCAAGAGTGTCTAGGAAAAACCTCCATAAAAGGAAAGGGACCTCGGGCAGGCCGGGCTGCAGGTGGGCAGTCAAATGCCTTGACATTTGGGTTGAGAGAGAGAGAGAGACAGAGAGAGATAGAGACAGGTGTAGGGATGCACAGGTGTAGGGATGCACAGCAGCAGGAGCAGGACCCAGATGTTTGGAGGTCCGTCATCACTGGTGGTGTTCTAGCTGCCGGGTGCGGGTTAATAAAGCACAAGACAAAACTCTGGGGAAGAAACCTAGCTGTATGCACGGTTCATCCGCTGTCAGCAAAACACAGTGATGTCACTGAGAAGAACAGCTGACCTGGGCGTGCGTGTGTTGTGTGTGTTGTGTGTGTGTGTGTGTGTGTGTGTGTGTGTGTGTGTGTGTGTGTGTGTGTGTGTGCGCGCGCGCGCGCGCGCGTGTGGGTGAACGAGACCTCCGCTCTTCTTCAAACTGTGATTGCTATACTTACAGCGGTGCATCCGTTGAGAACATGTGATCGTCAAGGCATTAAGGGTTCCTTGTCTTTTTAGTCTTCTTAACACTGAAGGAATCTGAACGTGAATTTCTGATCACGCGGGTGAGGCTTAAGTTTTAACGAGAAGACCAGAAGATAGATCAACTTCTAATTCTCTTCAGTTTAGACAACGTTAGCGTTAGCGACGGGTAAGCTGGGTAGCCGCCGTAACACTGTGCGAATCACCAGAGAGGCAGAAACGTGGCACAAACGCAGAAGTGGATAATTCACCAACACCAAAAAGAAGAATAGTTAAACCGAGAGACATCTCACCAACATCATGTCAGTGACGCCTGCTCGTGTATCCTAGTGACCAGTCTTCTTCGTCTGTGTCTGACCCGATGAAGTACAACTTCATAATTTTCTCTACTGCCACCTAGCGTACATCTCTTCCGGCAAAACCAGCAACGTACTCCATGTAAACAATGCACAAGTGTGCACATGCAGACGCATTGAAGCGTGAATATTTCCCTGTGTGATGTGTCCTGCACAGTATAACATACAGAATATTACTGTTTGCAGGGTGCTATCGAAAGAGAGTGTCATTGCAATGGACTGAATAATTCATACTTGTTCAAAGCTTGTGCCTTTGATGCAAAATAACAGATGTTATAATGACAGGTAAAATGCAAAATTTCTGCAGACAGAGAGAGATATGAACAAAGCAGGAGAGCAAAAGTGTCATGATTTGCGCAAATTAGTAAATGTTCATAATATTGGCAGACTATTCTCCACCTCCCTCTGATCCCACCTTCCGTACAGCATCTGCGAACATCTGTGGCGTGTCAAGGTGAACTGGGAGGGGCTGGAACTCGATCCCGGCGTTGCTGCAGAAACCACATCCCAAGTTTCTAATTCAGGCAACATCATCTATACATAGACGATATGAGACAGGTCTGCAGGCACAGCAAGACGCACAAGCACAGCAAACGCTTTTACACACACACACACACACACACACACACACACTCACACACAAACACACACACACACTCACAGTCCAGTCTCAATGTAAATGTCCTCTGCTGCTGAAAGATCACTATGCTAACGAGCCTGTGAAAGGCCATGTCACAGCCATCATGAATATTCATGAGCAGCCTGGTAAGGGATGACCTGTGGGGAGGGGACGGAGGTCAGGAAAGGTGGGGCGTGAAGGGAAAAGACCTGCACTCCCCCGAGACTTGGATGGATGAAAAACGATAATACACGACGACGCCAACACACGCGAGAGAGGGTTGGGTGTGTGTGTGTTTGTGTGGGGGGGTGGCAGCAATCAAAGACGGCCGGGCTGCAATCTCATCTCGCCTGCTCCCCAACCTGATCATGTCCTGTCCTCGCTCTTTCTTCCTCTCTCTTCATCTGTCTTTTGCACACCTGCACTTTTTGTCAGAGAGTCGGCGGGGGGAAAAAACAAAAGGGCAACACGCCGAACTGACACTCCTCCTTACCTCACTGTTTTCCTCCGCCTCCGCTGTTCACTCCTGTCCTCTCATCTTTTTGCCTCCTCCTGCACTCCTCTCTGGAAGGGAAAGGAGTACCGGTGAGTCCAAACTACCTCTGCCGGCTACACCAAACGCAGGTATGTATGCTCATCCATCTCAACCACGGCTCCAAATTGCTTGTTTTTCAATTGTGTCGTTCTCCGCTATGCAAATTGAATAGTAATTGTGTGTAATTATGATTTCCTGAAATATTAACAATGCCGGTTATGTTGCTGGTCTTTAGAGAGTGGCTCTAGTACAAGAGGTGATTACATAGTACAGTACTCTTAAATGTTTTCGGGAATTTTAATATTATAACTGGACAGCTAAAAAGTGGAGGGTTAAAACTTTCCACTGTGGGGGTGAGATGAGAGGAATTTACATTAACAATTGCGCTTTTTTGAAATGGCTGACATTTGTTTATTAAGTTACAATTTCGAAAGAAATTGGAATGTGAAGCTCTCGGCCCTCTGTCATTCCTACACTTACAAACTGTCTCTGATTCTATTTCTGTTGAAATTGATGTTAAGTATTTAATTTCTATATTTTTGCCTTTAATCTGTTTGATTCCTTATTCACTGATAATGTGAAGCAAACTTATAAAAAAGAGGAAGAGAAACCTGATTCTCTGCAGTCCATTATATCGAGGTTATCTGACCTCCTCTTATTTTAGGTACTGCAGTTGCAACCTTGTTCGAAAAGGTGTTGTGTTGCAATTTTTAGCAGTATTAAAGGTTGCAGGAACATCAGGGGTGAATATTGGAAAATTCAATATCATATCCGCAAAAAACTAAAATTTTTGTTATTTCTTCTTCTTTTCAATATTTCACTGTGCTTGTACCTCACAATGACAAAAGACCACATCAGTTAAAATTGTCCATTGCACTGAGCAATTCCTGTTTCTCTGTGATTCCAAAGGCAGGAATGTAAACAAATATCTGAGAATAGTAGCTTCTGAGAGTTCAGTTTGGCGTCGTCCGCCTCTGTTTGCGCTTGTGGCTGTTAGTGTGCCAACAGTAATGGCTCCTGTTCGAGTGTGTTTGCTTTTCAGAGAAAGCTGGTGAATGATCAGAGACGAACAGAAATCCACAGAGGTCACTGAGAGCTTGGGTGTGAGATCACTTCTGCTGAGTCAGACACAGATACTCAATACCCGCGATGTCTGCAGAATAGCAAACAACATATCAAAACCATTTTGAACCAGGAGTTAAGTCTTGGCAGGTTGTTAAAGTCCTAAGGGTGTGACCTTGGCAGGAGAGCTTGACCTCTGGCAATGTATGTGTGGTGGAGTAAGTACACAGCAGTAGAAAACCCACGCGTGGCGCTTCAGCTCCACTTTTCCCATCACCCCTCCTCCATGTCAGCAGCTTTGGCAGCAGCAGCCAGCTTGTACATCCTGTGTTCAAGTGTTAGTGCCAGGCCAGCAGAAACAGGAGAGGCCATCTGATGCTGATTGTCATACATTGTCTGTAAGCACATTATTGTTTCAAAAATATCTGGTGTGGGAAACTTTACTCAGGGTTGTGAGTCGACTTTGGATGATGTCCCTTGCCCTCTTTTTTTTTTTTTGTGATTATTCCCTGTCGATGATGAGGAGTGTTACGCACCAAATTTCACTCATCCATCTCCCTGTCCTTCTATTAGTATTCCCCTGAATCAACAAACCGAGCCGATCACATTATGACCGGCAGCCATCGAGCCACCACCTCGGCAGCCCCCGGCCTCGTGCCAAATGCCACAGCCTCCCCAGAGCCCAGAGAGAGGCAATCTGAAGAGCACGGCCCAAAGAAGTTCATGAACGAGCTGCATCACATTCACAGTGAGTTGGACACTGAGGATGGATGGGACAATCCACACCAAATCGATAAATTAGTGTAAACAATCTACCTGGTGTTGATGAGCATACGGTAGAATCCGTGTTCCCTTAATCGTCACAAGCCTGGGAGCAAACTGCTCCTCAGGCCTGCATGATGAAAGCTAAATGGAAATATTTTCAGAAAATACACACTGATAACCTATGTATCCATGTGTCGTGCCTCGTGTATCTGCAGCTCCATCATGGTCTGTCACCGCCCTGTGTATTGTGACTCTGTGCTTGGTGCTGTCCTGTACCGTGTGTGTGTGGAAAAAGTGCTGGAAAAAGAAGGACAAGGACAAAGAAAAGGACAAGAAAAAGGGAAAAGAGAAGAGCAAGGGAGACTTTGACACTGAAATGGATGAAGGTTACAAAGGGGTAGGCAAGACACACACACACACATACATACGCACACACAAATGCACTTGCTGCAGATGCTCCGTCCTTGTAATGTATCAAGCTCCTGACATCAGGATCACCCAAGACCTGTAAACGTGTCAGCGGGTGAAAAATGGTTGTTTGCATGGGACATCATTTGTTTCACAATGTGCGATGAGTTGAGGGGGTGAAGCGAATCACACACACACTCATCTCGGTCACAGTGCTGCGGATTATAATGCTACACATCATAATCCTCTGGCTCACCTGTCAGCCCAACTCTGAAATGAGCACATTTGCACTTTTTGTGCGTGTGTGTGTGTTCAGCACTTTAAGGACGAAGGAAACAAGAAAGAATCAGAAGTGTCTGATAACGAGACAAAGGATGAGGAGGAGAAGCTTGGCAGGCTACATTTCTCTCTGGACTACAACTTTACAGATAACACGGTAAAGCCCAACTAAGTCGTGATGACCCCCTACCTCTAAATCGACACTTACTTAATATTACCTCTATTCTTTCTTTGCCCAATCACTTCCCAGCTGGTTGTAGGCATCTTGCAGGGCGCCGATCTTCCTGCCATGGATGTGGGAGGCAGCTCTGACCCTTACGTTAAACTCTATCTGCTTCCTGACAAGAAGAAAAAGTTTGAAACCAAAATCCATCGGAAGACTCTCAACCCAAATTTCAACGAGACATTCACATTTAAGGTGAATAACAATTCTGTGGAAAGGTGAATTGAGTAAAATGTGATTTCCTTTGACACACTTCTTGGTTTCCGTGCAGCCAGTTCATTTTCTGGTGGATAAGTGTGTGGTTGTGTTTTTGTGTGTCTTCAGGTACCATACACAGAACTAGGAGGCAAGACTCTTGTGATGACTGTGTACGATTTCGACCGTTTCTCCAAGCATGATGCCATTGGGGCTGTGAAAATTCCAATGAGCGGTGTGGACTTCAGCCAGTCTCTGCAGGAGTGGAGGGATCTGCAGAGGGCTGAGAAGGAGGAGGTGGGAGCACTATAAGAGCGCTTGAGAAAAGAGTTGCAATTTTCGGGCACATTTAACCATTTCCATTTTACGCTTCCCGTAGCAATGTCCTCTACTCCTTCCCCCTTATTAGAGTGAGCGTCTTGGGGATATCTGTTTGTCCTTAAGATATGTGCCTACTGCGGGTAAGCTCACAGTGGTGATTCTAGAGGCCAAAAACCTGAAGAAAATGGACGTGGGAGGGCTCTCAGGTGAGCCAAAGGAAATGAGGAGCTGTACTTTGTACACCCTCTGCACTGTATTCGTTCTAACCGAGCCCTTGAGAATGCCCGCAAAACCGTACTTTTCATGATCTCTCACGTCACTTGTAACCCATCTTCTCTGCCGATTTGCCTGACTCTTCCGATTCTCTTTGTCAGACCCCTATGCAAAGATTCACTTGATGCAGAATGGTAAGAGGCTGAAGAAGAAGAAAACCACCATTAAGAAGAACACGCTCAACCCATACTACAATGAGTCCTTCAGCTTTGAAGTGCCAAGCGAACAGATGGAGGTTTGGATAATAAATACAAATACAAATCTTAACTACTCCAAAGACTTTCATTGTGTTGTGTTGTGTGTACTATCATTTATAGAAGGTGCACATTGCTGTGACAGTGCTGGACTACGATAAGATTGGGAAGAATGACGCCATTGGAAAGGTTGTGCTGGGCAACAACAGTGCCGGTACTGAGCTGCGTCATTGGTCCGACATGCTGGCCAGTCCCCGCCGGCCAATTGCCCAATGGCATAGCCTCAAGTCCGAGGAAGAAGTCAGCGCTCTGCTTGCTAGCAAAAAATGAGGCTGTGGCACGGTACACCTGTTGCGCCTTGCACCATTTGCTCGGCTACTGATTTGTGTTCCCCATCTCTCTTGGTGTCTTTGAAGAACAAGCGAAAGACAAATAAGCTAGTCCACTAATTTAACATCTGAAAATTCTCCATCAAAGCTGCTCTTACGATCAAACAACAGAACAATCCTTGCATCTTGCCTCTCCATTGCAAGCTGTAAAATGTTCAAAACAAAGACAAATTACAATGTACAGTGCTAATAAAATTACACTTTTTTTCAAAAACTATGCCTGTCCATGTTCTGTGGATGCTGCACAGGATGACAAACACAATTCAAGTGATTAACCTGCAGAGGGAGACAATACAAAGGCAAATCAACCCCCCCAAAAAACATAGTTCTGGTCTGACTTTCTAAATGAGGTCTTTTTATTCAGTATTACAATCTGCAGACAGTCAAAAATTAGGTCTTGGGAAAATTCTTAATGGTAGAATTGCAGGATTTCTGCCTCTCTGCCCCATTGCAACTACTGAATATGCATCTCAACAGCATTTGTGTCAGTCATGCTGTATTTTCAGAGGAGCAAATATTCAGAGAGTGGTGATGTATCTCACCCTCCTCATCTCCTCTACCAACCTTTCCTGCAATAGCAAACAACATCCATATCTATAACCCTGAATTTAAGTTTTCTTATCATAACATTAGTGAAAAGAACAGAGGGACACCAAAGATATAGTTTAATAATTGATGTGTGTGCAGTTTAAATTGTGGGGTTATGATGTTGGTGTTTAGTGAGTTTTGAGTTGTGGTGTTTTGTGGTGGATGTTGAGAAGAGTATACCTGTTGGTTATTTGCACGGGACAGCTGAAGCATGCAGGCAGAACCTGGCTTGGAAAATCGTAATGGGAGTAACAGAGAAAAAAAGATCCTCAACAAAAGGTTGCACTCATCAATAACCTTATAAAATTACCCAATAAAAAACCCTTAGCCGGTGCAGTGGTGACACAGTGAAGAGAGGCACACACATCAATTATTAAGCCTACCTCTTTACCTGTTTGTTAAAACTGCGGCCAGCGCAGGTGAAATAGAAACGCTATCTCCTGTACAGCTGCGCAGCACTCTGATGGAGTCAACGGGGTGATAGTGAGGACACAGGTTTGACTGGAAGAGGCTGTCTTCAACCACCAAGCGTTACACTACCCAGCAACACATTCCATTACATTGAAGTGTAGAAAACTCTGTGACCTAAAAGCCAGGCTAATTGGACCTATCCATTAAAAAGAAAAAAAAAACAAGATAACAGCGATTAAATGCCGTGAAGTTTCCTTAATAAGGAAAGCAACCAATATAGTTTTTGCCACAATTTTTGACGTTTGAACAAATTTTGTGAATTCAAAATCTAAAAAAATAAAAATAAAAACGCCACCATGCTCATTATTGAAATATCCCTATGCAACGAGTCAAGATCATGGCAACACAAAAACAAACAAAACAGACAAAAAACAAATAGAAAAACACGCAAATGTTTTTTATTATTTTTTTCTCAAGGAATTCCTCATGTCAAAAGGCTCTTTTGCTTGCTCAGGAGAGGGATTTACCTCAGCAGGTGGTCTCCGATTGGCTTGACACGGGTGACGTCTAAGAAAGTTGATTCTTCTTCTGCAGAAAATTAACATGTCGCTAGCATGTGTGGCGTATGTGATTAGCATGATGTAGCATCAGCAAGATCATTTAATTTACATGGTCTGAACTCCCAGTCTCTGAAGTCGACTATCTTTCACGTTTTTCATAACCAGTAATGAATGGGCAAGGAGCCTTATAAACCTGAAATTACTACTATAACAGCAAGAAAAGCACATTCTTAATAATGTAGGGCGTGGAGGAACGCAGTGTCAACGTAAGGCAGCGGGCTGTAAATTCAGTGGGCGGACAAAAACAAGCAAACAACACGCTAAAAAAAAAGGAACTAAGCAAGAGAAAACGGAAAATGTGAATACTAGGCAGTTCTTAGACGTTTCCAGTTGTTGCTGTGGGCCCACTACGCTCAGTGTATTGACGATAAGTTCCGTTGTTCTTCATGTCATTTACAGTGGATGTGCTGGTGAACTTGATTTGAGGGTCTTGTTTTTATTTATTTATTTATTTATTTATTTATTTATTTATTTTTAATTATTTCACCTTCATGTCAAAGTGTTAGTTTTTTGGCGTTCACGGTGAATTCGCCGTCAAATATCCCAAACCGGACAGCTCTGCGTGGTTTATCTTCTCTCCGTTTAAGTTTATTACATTTTGTGTTTCATCAAAGATGTCTCTCTTAAAGTCGCCCGGTCAGCCCAAAATGCCACGTTATTACAGGAAGACCTTTGCGGTGGGATGACAGGAAAGCAACCATAGAACACACTCGCGGACGGGCAGAGTATGTGTGTGTGTTGGTGGGTGTGTCGGACAGCGAGGCTTACCTGCCACACACACGCACAGGTGGGCAGTCGCCGCCCAGGTAGGTTGTTTGAGGTAGGAGCGAGCGTCGTCCAGCTGGCACCTTAAATCCTTCCCCGGCCGGACCACTGAGATGCACCGTTGACGTTTCGGCGGGACTTCCCTTCAGGACTCTGAGATGAACGTAAACTCGACTGTGAAACGATTTCTTCTTATGTCGTTTTCCATCTCCCACTTGCTGATACTTGAGGGTGAGTAGCGGTTTCCTCCTCAACCTCCGTGAAATGTTACATCACATGAGAGTGTTAGATGTGCCATAGGAGCAAGGGGGAAATCTGATCATTCCTATGTCAGGCTAATGCTTTGATTTGATAGTTCACTGCCAACCCAATTAATCTATGATTTATGGAGGTTTCTCATGTGTGTCTGCCTTTATGTTCAGGAGCGCACAGCCAACTGTCAGGCACAGAGGGAAGACTACAGAGGTAATTAGGAGTGTGGATGATGCTCTGTCAAAACTTTGCATTTTTGTGTGTGAAATACCACTTAAATTGTATAATGTACGTGTTCCTTTGTGAGAGTGATGTTTGGATGTGCCATGATTTTTAGTGTCGCTACAGTTAAGTACGAAAATGGCGACTTGTTGTGCGGATGTGCCCGTCTATGTGCACCCGTGAGTTTGGGTTCGATGAAGAGAAGTTTGGAGTCCGAATTCAAGCAGTGTGCAAGTGCACTTAACTCTCCCCTCTGACTGATTCTTCCCACTAATGTGCATGTTTGTGTGTGTGCAGGAGGGCTAATGCACTTCGGAGGAAACGGGATCTCCTCGGGGAGGAGGTTGGTACACTACACCTAAGAGAACCAGAGGAGGTCAGGGCACCCACATGCGCACAACACCCAAATGGCACAAAGCTGTCTTTGTAAAGAATGACACACTCACTAACACATGCACTTTCCTCCACTCGCACTGATGCAACGTTTACCTAACGGAGTCTGGTTCGCCACTGACACAGTACAGTGACACACTGATGCTCTTTAATGTTGAGTGTTTATTGCCGGATCTACTCTAAGTGTCTTGATTGTCCTCTGTTCTTCAAGACATACAGACCGCTGCTGTCAGAGGGGTCTCGGTCACGCAGCATTTTACACAACTATACACAAAGAGATGCCTCCTCAGGTAATTACCCAGCTTTAGAACTGCTATTAAACACACACTCACACAGGCTTAAAACTATCAATATCCAGTTAAATTAGGGTAAGTGAACTTTCAGATCGTGCCTCTCCGTTTTCCAGAATATTGCGGCTGCCTCAATGGTGGCTGGTGTCAAGAAGGCGGTGTGTGTGACTGTACTCAGTTCCAGGCACTGGGAGACCGCTGCCAGATCAGTGAGTAACATACAGTGCACACACTGCATATTTGTCTCACGTCGGTAGAAAGTTGATCCACACAGCTACAATATCGAAAAAAGTCATGGCCAGGAGACGATTGCCATTCCTTATGTGTGACAAGTCCGTCAGAAGTACAAAAAGGCCCTCAGTTATACAGGAATGTGTGTGTGTGCGCGCGTTGTGTGTGTTTTGGATGCATTGCATGGTCCAGTCACTCAACAGATGATTAATTCAGAGAGACTTGCCAATTAATTTTTCCATTAAATGCAATCTCTCCTTTTCCCTTTATATTGTTGATACCACACACATGCACACACAGACACAGACATCCTACATCCCCTCGAGCAGAAGATGTAAATCAGTCCAACAAAGTTAATAGAGAAAGGGCTGAGTGACACAGTGTCTAGTTTCTATAGTCTGAACGGGCTCCTTATACAGGAAATCTAAGATCTAGGGTCACAATTACTGTAAAGGCACTTTTCATTCTAGCTACAGTAATTTAGTGCACACACACACACACACACACACACACACACACACACACACACACACACACGCGGGGCAGTGCTGCCGACAGACTGATTGCAGCCCTCCACGCAAGCACAAGTTTGCATCTGTCTAATGCCATGTTAATTTAATTTTTACTCAAAGTTGCCTAATGCATTTTCCATCATTATACCAACAGTTGGTCTGGATATGAAGAGTCATAGATTTTTTTCAGATATTATACTGGAATTAAAACACACATTGATTAAAGAATATATCTATATTTCTGATAGCAGAAATTGTTTAACAAATCCAGGAGGATTGTTGATCCATGACCATTTTGATGGCACCTGTTAACAGCATGTTGGGCCAAGGCAGCCTGAGTTTCTTTTCCAACAAAGGGCTGTTCTGAAAATTGGGATTTTGGCGATTCATTACACAGCATTACATATATGCCATGTATTTGCTTTTTCAGTACCTAACCAGGGCCAGGATAGAGATGGCATCTGCAGGTCTTGGGGTCAGCACCACTACGAAACATTTGACGGAATCTATTTCTACTTTCCGGGGACCTGTTCTTACATTCTGGCCCAAGACTGCAATTCAGCCACGCCGCAGTACACCGTGTGGGTAAGAGTACCAAGAGTCCAAATTTCAAGGTGGCAGACAAAAATGGCCAAAAAGTCATGTTACAATAGGGTTGTGTGTTTGATAGGAGGTTGACTTTCAACTGTTGGTCCTTGTTCATAAACGTATCTATTCCCTTGACTTTTCAAATAATTTCCAGAAACAGATGACTCCTTGATTAGAAAAAGGTTCAGATTGAATTACTCAGAACCTTGAAATGTTTATTATTTTCTTCAACTGTGCTACTTAGAGTACTAAATATTTGCCTTTGTAAACTGAGATGTTGAACAGGCGTCAGCTACACGATGAGTCATCACTATGAAGCAAATGGATTCCAGTTGTTTTCTTTTTCGACCCTTCCTTTGATTCTCTCTCTCTGTCTCCACTGAAATCACATTCTTTTCCCTTACCTTTTCTTGTCCTCTCAGGTTCACAACAGCAGAGTGTGTGATGGGAGTGTGTATTCATGCCCAAGAGCCCTCAGTTTATTCTTCCCAAATGAGGAGGAGATCCACATCTCGGGATATCAGGTCCATCAAGGAGGCCGCAGGTGTGTGCGCATGCATGTACATGCTCTGTGTGAGTGTGTTTGTTCTGTTTGGAGAGATACAGAGATGAAAGAGAGGCTTCCGAGACTTTCACAGCAGCACTCAAGCAAATATACGTGTATGCATATATGTAATGCATTCTGGAATTGTTTAGTTTTTTTGGAATCTGTATTGTTGTCCCGCACTACTCAGAAGAGAAGTGTCAAATGTTTGTCATTTATCTCTTTCTTTCACTCTCTCGCTGTTATTCACGCACACACACACACACACACATAGATGCTGATGTGTAATTATAACCCTAACCCCAGGTTAAGTCTGCCTCAGACATTAGGCGGTGTGTTTTTTGAGCGACTGGCTGATTACCTGCTGGTGAAGACTGTGTTTGGCTTCTCATTGGCCTGGGATGGGAGCTCCGGCATCTACCTTAAAATGAGTGAAGAGCACCAGGGTGCCCCCTGTGGACTATGTGGGAACTTCAACCACCTTGCTGGAGATGACCTCACCACCACGCGTGGTAAGATCGGCCAGTCTGGTCCTTGTCCTCTTCTGTTTTCTCTCAGCACCCACTCACTACAATTATTGTTATTATACACTCAGCACCAGTTTGAGCCAATAATAACTGCAGAGGGATCTGAGGAGATTTAGAGTGAGGGGAGCGAGAGTGAAGCCTTGAATGGCTGATGGAGGAAATCCGATCTGTGGTCCCCCGACTTGTTTCAAGAGACACTCATCCGGCACAGCAAGGATGAATTCAGAGAAATGAAAGAAATCAATTGTTTTTCAGTGTGACACACCTCGATTTGTGTCAAATTATTGATATTTACGACACATGATGCACCAATTGTAATGTCTCTGTCTCATGTATATGCACCATTGTGCTGTGTGTATAACATTGTTCAACTTGTGTATTGAAGGCATTCAGACGGATGAGCCCGCCCTTTTCGGTAACAGCTGGGCTGTGGACCTGCCCCATGAGCGAGCCTGCCCATCAGTAGACTTAGACTTCAATGGGCCGTGTCAGTCTGAGTCAGACATGGAGGTGAGAATCTACAAAAAAACCCTGAAGTTTCTGCCCCCTTTTTCATCCGGGTGCTGTTGTATTTCAGTTTTTTTTAAGCATGGACTTCCAATTATGCCTCAGTTTGCCCTTTATTTTATGGAAGTCTTGCTAGTATCTAAAAAAACAAGAAATAAAACCCAAGAGCTTTGTTGTCCTCTGCTGCACTGCAGCGATAAAGCCACTATTGAATCAAGGGTTATGTGTTAATGTCACAAGCATAAAAAATTGAAAAAGCATCATAGAAAGCATCATAACCAGCAATGATGATTGTGCTGAAGATGGCCTTTTTGCTTTACCTAACTGTCAAGTTGTATGTGTTTTTATGTGCATTTCTCTCTGAGCAGGACGCCATAGAGAAGTGCAGTGCACTCCTGTTTTTCCCGTTTGTGTCCTGTCATGAAAACATCGACCCAAACCCCTTTGTAGCTAGCTGCATCTCTGACCTGTGTTTGTAAGTCAGACAGTTTTATTTGCCCCATCAACATTTTACCTTGTCTTTTTTGTTACAAGAATAAGTCAAAGGCACGCGCTCCGGCAATTCTCCAAAAGACCCTAGAGCATTGTTGTTTCAGATCCGATGATGAGGAGACATTTTGTCGTGCTTTGGTGGAATACACACGTGCCTGCTCACATGTTGGGTACCCAGTGAGGGAGTGGAGAGACAGCTTCCCCTCCTGCTGTGAGTGAATCATGGACCTATTTCATCTAACCTTTTCTTTGAAAACATACGCAAGCATGCCAAATACAGACAGCACTTTACTTTCACTGTCTGCCAATCACCCATGTAAGCCGTTTATTTTATTGAGATAGAAAATTGACAGCCTTGGTCAGTGAATTGCTGTTTTGTGCCCAAGAACTTTAACAATTAGTCCATGCCTCATCCCAATTTGCTAACCTTAACATTGCGATTAAATGGTTTAATATTCCCTTTAACAAAGCCAATGTGCCTTGCCTTGCAGCAAGAAAATCTGAGGCATAATTAATTATTCATGGGGTTTAGTGTATTGCACCTTAGCAAAGGTTAATGAAGGAGAAATGCTGCTCAGAAACTGCAAATGGGCCTTTTTAGCAGTGTGTCATATTTATGCGGTGGAAGCGGTTGTATTTTGCTTGATGCATGTCCATATCTTGTAATCTGACCACAGTGTTAAACTCCTATGTTTGTTTAGATGACGGATGTGAGGACAGTTTTGTCTATAGGGACTGCATCAGCTGTTGCCCACCCACCTGTACTTTTGAGAAGGAGTGTCTTGGGACCAACCTGCACTGTCTAGATGGATGCTACTGCCCAGATGGTATGGCAAATAAGTCTTCATAATAACCGTTTGATGGTTTTAGTTGACAAAATCTGCTTCCACACAGGTCTTATTTTACAAAATGGAACATGTATCAGTGTTTCCCAGTGTCCATGTGTATACCATGGAACTTCGTATGTACAAGGACATGTACTTCATCAGGGTTGTAGCATTTGGTGAGCGTTTGAATTACTCACTCTGCTACCTTGTGAGTGCTGCCATCGAGCTGCTCACCTGTTGTGTGTTTTTCTATTAGTGTGTGCATGGGAGGAGTGTGGAATTGTACTGAAAACAACTGCACAGGTGAGTTTACTCTTACTAGTATGGACTAGTGTGTTACAGCAGGAAAAGGAGTTCACATTCTGCGTCATACTCTTGCATGCATTTCTCACTCCCTTTTTAATCATCTCTCTCGCTGTTTCTCTCTCTCACTGGCACACACCCTGGTCAGCGGAGTGTTCTGTGGCAGGAGATGTGTTTGTGACAACATTCGATGGTAGGATGTTTCTTCAGCCCGGGGCGTGTCAGTATGTGCTGGCAAAGAGCCGCCTCAACAGCAGATTCTCCATCACGCTGCAGTATACCACCGGGGCAGAGGTAGTTTGCACGCACGCATGCACGTGCACAACACCTGACATGCAAAATCCTTGTCGGAGATTGAACTGCTCTCCTTTGGCCCTGTGCCTTTGTAGCACCAGGTGTTTATCCAATCTGTGACAGTGGTGTTGGACGAGGATGTGAGTCGTCAGATCACTTTGACAAGAGAAGGAGAAGTGATAATTGGAGTCACCCCAGCACCTATTCTTCCCTACTCTGATGGTATGGATCACCAAAATCACCAGTAATTCAATATTTCACCTTCTATTTATTTGAGGAATTAATACCTTGTGCATTGATGGACTTATATAGAACTGCAGTGTCTGCAGATAAACTAAGTGAGTGTATCAACTTATTGTCTGATAAAAAGCTGCAAGCAGACTTTTGTTATTGTGGGTGGCTTGCTTATTTTTGTCAAGTCTTTGGTGACTAATGTGTTACTCACCAAATTTACGACGAGACCTTTGTCATTTTGGTGCCCTATTTATTTTTGTCACAATAGATGCCGTGGAAATCTGGAAGCTGACCTCTGTTTTCATACAATTGAAAACAGACATCGGTCTGCGACTCCTGTATGACGGTCAAGGGGGGAGAGTGTATCTACAACTGGATAGCCAATGGCACGGCTCGACACTTGGCCTCTGTGGAACCTTCAATGGGAATCTGAGAGATGATTTTCTGTGAGGAGTGACTTTTCAAGGTCAAAGTTGATGGGTTCCTTTGATATCTTTTGAACGTTTTCTCTCTGCATATGTGTGTGCATGCTCTGTAGGTCCCCTGCAGGCATGATAGAGGGGACACCACAGCTGCATGCCAATGCTTGGAAGGTGTCATCTGCTTGTGTAGCCCCCGTCAACTTGCCCATCATAGACCCATGCGAAATGCACCAGAACAACGGTAAATTCTGAGGTCACCCTTTGGGATGATTTATTCCAATCTGGATTACATTTTGGAGAAAACACAATGAAATTAATGCACATGTGGCTCATCTGTCAAGTCACCGATGATAATTACGAATCATCTATCTGATAGTGTAGTATACATTCGTACTTTCTCTTGTTTATACACCAGTATTCTACGCGGGACTGTGCGAGGTTCTTGTCGGGAGTGTTTTTGAACCATGCCATGATTACATCAGCCCCACCGTCTACCAGCAGCAGTGCCGCTATCAGGCCTGTCGATGTGGGAGCAGCTGCCTTTGCACGGCGCTGGCTCACTACGCTTACCTCTGCTCCAAACACGGAGTCGACATTAACTTCAGAGCCCACGTCTCTGAGTGCGGTGAGTCATATCATTCCAAGTATAGCAAATTGACCTCAGGCCATCTCAATGAAAATGTATGCATTTCAACATTGCAGCTATGTCTGCATTTAAATTCAGGTGTGGTGTGTCTTGGTGGCATGCTGTACCACTCTTGCACGTCATCCTGCGGTCGGACTTGTCGCGGTGTGTCCAGTGCAGAGACGTGTGACCCTGATGACTGTGGGGAGGGGTGTGGCTGTCCAGAGGGTAATTACTACGACGACGTCCGCCAGCGCTGTGTGCATCTGTAAGACCACGACCGCGTATATCAGTGCAGAGATGGCAATCATATGTCTTTTGTTAGAAACACAGTAAACATCATCATTTATGATAATTGAAATTATGTCACAACCTTCTCCTCAGGTCTCAGTGTCACTGCTACTCCATGGGTGGTGTGACACAGCCTGGGGATGTGACCTTCAGCACCGCCGGCCCTTGGTGAGACACTTAAAAGTTGCAATTTCACCATCCACAATAACATTCCAGACGATGTCTGCTTTTCACAGAAGCAATGAACGTTTCGACAATTGTGAGGTGACATTTTAATTAACCTCTGTCATTCAAACACACACTCCCTTTCATTCACTTGCTGTCTCATTAATAAGCATCTGCCGAAATGGGAAGTTGGAGTGTGCTCCGGAGGAACCAGGTAACTCCCCCATACGCCGCTCCCACCCGTAGGCTCCTGCTCCCTTAGCCCACAGTAAATGCAACAACAAAGTGCTGTTTGAGGCCGTATCTCTGTTGCCGAAATCAAAGCTGAGTGTCTGCACTTTGAATACTTTGAACGCGTTTCCTGTGAATGGGCATTGATGCTGTCATTCAAGGGACATGGTGTGTGTGTGTGTGCGTGCGCGCGGGCACCCGCCCGCTTGGGTGCTTGCATGCATGCATGTGCATGTGTGTACCACAGAGCCAGACAGTTTCGAGGTTGGGGAGTGTCCAGATGGGAAGGTGTACCACAGCTGCACTGAGCAGAGAGGAGGTGTGGCCTGCGCACCAACCTGTCGCAATATGATGTTGAACCTCACTTGCCCTCCCAGCGCGTTCTGCGTCCCCGGCTGTGTCTGTCCTCCTGGGTAAATAACACAACCCCGCCCCTTTTAGATTGTTGAAATCCTATCTGTGCATAATTGGAGCAAGGCAGCAAATGAACCTGCTTTACTTATTTCCTTGAACTAAGTAGTTTTATTAGTTTTATTTATGTGAGCACTCTCAGCTGGGAAGGACCTGCCTGTGTTATCTGTCACAGCAAACGTCTCTGTCACACACAGTTGAGATTACTACATAACGATAAAATACTGTAACTAAGCCAACCAAATATTCATTGTAATGGATTTGTCTTGTTGAGTCTCAGCAGGACGATTATCATTGTGGGATGAAATGAATAAAGAGTAGTGGCTGCCTGGAAAGAGGAAAATCATTATTCAGCAGTAGCTAATGGGCTGAGACCTGAACAAACCATTGATACGGGCCATTAAACCCTTATTTACCCAGGGGACACCATTGCAATATGCACTACATGCATTCAATTTCCAGGAATAGATTTCTACATATTGGTGATGTGTTGTTAGGAGATACAGAAATTGTGCATCTCACTGGCTCTTGCCTCCCAAGCTGTCAAAGCTTTGAGGGCTTCTGTTTTAGAATACAAAATGTCTGTTCACATATAATATCATTCAGAGTATTTCCCTACTGTAGGCTTGTGCTGCACAATGGGGAGTGTTACTATCCAGAGAACTGCCCATGTGCCTGGCTTGGTCTGGAGTACCAACCCGGACAAACTGTGGAAACCCCATGTTACAGATGGTACACGCTCTCCCTTAGTATTTAATGACTTGTTTGCAATGCAAACAATATGTGTGTTTGAAATGTTAATACTCTCTGCCTGCTGCCTCGTATGTGTGTCCTCAGTGTATGTCAGCATGGCTTTTTTAACTGCACCTACACACCGTGTCCGGCCGTATGCACAGTGTACAGTGACCGACACTACCACTCATTCGACGGCTTGGAATATGACTACAAGTCGGACTGCCAGGTCTACCTAATTAAAGTGAGTGACGGCTTTATTTGTTGGCTGCGTTGCCATTATTCCTTTAGAGTGAAAGTTACATTTGCAAATACATTTATCAAGTGAATGCTAATGAGATGCACTGCTATATTTATGATCAGAGGTTCTGCGCCGAAATTATGTGCCAGATGGTGTCCGAGTGCTTGCATCAACTATGTCAGAAAATGTGTGTGAGCGAAGCGATGTGTGTTTCAAGGCAAAAGATGAGCATCCTCTTCATCTCTAGGACTGATTGAGGACTGGGGAAAGAGGAGCCATCATAATTTATAATCCTGGAACATGCAGAGTGGTTTTTAGTTAGGAGCAGATTAAGGCGGTGCGTCTGTGTGCGTGCGTGTGCATTTGTGTATGCGTGTGCACGCTAGCAGAGGCTGTGTAAAGCTGTAGTGATACAAAGGAACCACTGTTTGCTGCAAACCCCAAGGTACCTGCACTCCCAGGGATATAGAATTAGAGGTGACAGAGCAGACATTCCAATCTCAACTCCTACCACACACACCACAAAACACACCACAAAACACACAGCCTTGTTTCTGCAGTCTTGTTTCTGCAGAAGTAAAACTTGTCACATCTTGATGCAGCACACACACGGATGAGGGGGATATGATCGGAGTGGGCAACAGATCAAAATTGTTTTTCATGGAGCCAAATCTGTCGGAAATTACTTGTTGAATGACATTCTTTGGTGTGTCGTAGTTACACACAGCAGTACTGAGAACTTTCTCACTACTTCAACAACAGAAATTCAGGACTCACTCGTTAGACCCAAGGACTCAACCGAAGCCCAAAAAGCATCTTAGAAAGTCCTCCTTGCCCATACTGATGAAAATAATTTTGTCCTCCCCGATTGTCAGGTTCAATAGCATTTTTAATGTGATTTGATTTTGTGCAGCACTGCAGTGCAGAGGGCCAAACATACTGAATGAAATTAACGGTGCAAAACATCAGCAGAATCAATTATGTTTTGGATGTTTTCCAAATATGGGATGAAATTGTGTCTCTCGCTTTCTGTCTGCTTAACCTTTTCTATTCCATTTCAATGCTATTCAATACTCATCTGAAAAAGCGTTCGTGCTGCCAAAGCAGCACACATTGCACTGTCAACCCACACAAGACCTCCATTTCCCCCAGTAATTATAGTTTTGTCCTGTATTTTCCAACAGTCTATCCATGGTGGAGGAGAACCGGAGGTGTCCATAGTTGCCCAAAACAAGGACTGCTATGACAGTGGCATAGTGTGCATGAAAATACTGGTCGTACACGTTGGACTGACCAAAATCTATTTCACCGACAACTCTGGCAACCCTGTATGCAGCTGCCCTACAAGCACACACTCGCTGTATCTGAAGCCTCACCTCTTTGCGGCCACATTTTATTTTTAACTAATGTGTTTGTTCTCCCACAGAACCCATCCACAGTCATGGGCAGGGGGTCAGAGTTTGAGCTATGGAAAGCAGGGTACTACACCGTTGTCTACTTCGCCAAGCAGGATCTGACCATCCTGTGGGACCGCAAGACAACTGTACATATCAGAGTTGGACCTCAGTGGAAGGTGAGACTGACTGTAGAGCTGTGGTAATTCAGCTCCCAGCAACCTATGACCCATTGTGCACTTCTCCTGTAGGGCCTCCTCAGTGGATTGTGTGGAAACTTTGACAGTGTGACAGTCAATGATATGACAACCTCCAGTCATATGGAAGTCAATAATCCACAGAGCTTTGGCGATAGCTGGGCCCTCGGACAGGTATGACTCAGATCAATCCACCAAAGAAGTCTCCTTAAACAGTCTTTCATCTGTCTCTGTCTCATGCTCACTTGCTCTTTTACTTGCTCTGTAATTTATGTGCGCTTGTCTCCCATGAGTCCAGTGTGATATTTAAGAGTAATCAGATACTCAATCTTCCTGTGCGTGTGTGCGTGCGTGCGTTTGTCCGTGCGTGCGTGTGTTTGTGTGGGTGTCTGTCTTGTTTTAGTGTGAAACTGACCACGTAGTTGAGCGACCGTGTGAAGGGGACTTGGCGAGACAGCCTTATGCCAAAAGGGAGTGTGCTCTACTCTACAGTGATGTTTTTGCACCCTGTCACAATGTGGTGAGTGAACATGAAGTGATATAGGCACACATGCACAGACAGTCACACTGACACCAGCACAGCTGCTGAAAGGTAATCTTGCTTACAGCAAGGGAGAAAAGGTTGCAGTGGTCCCAAGGAAGGGGTCCGAATCTTGTTTTCTTCTTAAACACACAACATATGCAAAGCTGCACCTGCAGGTGTATGTACAGACATGCTTGTTGATGAAAGTGTCTGTTGAGTAAATCCCAGGGAGACAGAGTTTATGCAATGTAATAGAACTGGGGGTAGATGATATCTATCCACTGCAGTCATACTGCAGGGTGATTGATAGCCACGACTTTGACCAGCAGATGGAGCCAGTGAACACTGGAACACACCCATACCTGTGCCTATTTTGATTGATTGATAATGACATGTCAAAGTTTTAAACTGATAAAAAAATGAATTACCATGATCAAATACAACAAGTAGCTTTTGATAAAGGTTTTCAGTTTATGCAGTTGTACACACTCCTGTCTCTTACATGTATTGAGCGTAGTTAAACCTACCCTTGGTTGATTGTTGATGCATTTCCACTGTCATGTTTCTCAGAGGATCATTTGATCTGTAAAAGTTGACCAGCACTGCTTTTTTCTTGACATCTTGTGATCAATTCTCAATTGATGATGCATCTGCATCATAGATGTTTGAGTGGGAGATGTAGAGCTGTCACCCTAATGAGATGGTTTACATGATGTCTGTCTGTCTGTCTGTCTGTCTGTCTGTCTGTCTGTCTGTCTGTCTGTCTGTCTGTGTGTGTGTGTGTGTGTGTGTGTGTGTGTGTGTGTGTGTGTGTGTGTGTGTGTGTGTGTGAACATATGCCCCCAGGTGGATGTTGCTTGGTTCTACAGGAACTGTCTGACTGACACTTGCAATTGTAATCGTGGGGGAGACTGCGAGTGTCTCTGCACCTCCATTGCAGCATACGCACACAAATGCTGCCAGCAGGGGGTCTCAATTCATTGGCGGTCACCTTCTGTTTGTTGTGAGCACACGCAGACACAGTATCTTGATAAATATGATTCAGCTTGTGTCGTTAGTCTTGTATTGCTGTTTGATGATTTGTTGACAGTGTTGACAATGATCTGTTGAAATGCCACATCATGCCAATTTGACCTTGAATGTCTGTTTTTTTTTCCAGCCTATGACTGCGAATACTACAATCAAGGTACTGCATGTATATGAATTGAGTCCCTAGTGTGTATCTTGATTCAGGCTCAAAGAAATTTGAATATCGTATTTGTAATCTAAATTAGATGCAGAGTCCTGACAAGTACAGTGAATAGTAATAATGGCCCTTTCAAAGTGGTTATGGGAGGAACTACCGCATGTAAACTAGATTTCTTTGTCCACTGTCTTTCGCAGCCAAAAGTTACTAACTGCTGCAGTCGAAACAGTATGAGGGGAATAACAATATAAACTAAAAAACTACAGATCAAACTGTGATCTCAATGACTTCATGAACCTTGCACACCATATTTGCTTGTTTGTGATAAAATTACCATGTGTTGTTCCTTTTCCACGTCTCAAATTTCTCCTCAGAACTGGGTGATGGCCCATTTTCAGTGGTCAGTGCTGTTTTTAACGACACCATGATTGGAGCGAATCGCACCAGTGGCTCTGTGTTTCCCTTAGTTAGAGAGAGAGCAGTGCAACTGCCCACGCATGGGCTGCTATTCAACTTCATGATTGCAACTGGCCTGCATAAAGACCGAACATTACGTAAGCCAGCAGAGTCATTTAAGCACACATATCGATGCCCCAGGCAGAAATGCCAAATCCCATCGTGGCTTTATCTGCAGGTACCGTTTTGGTATCACTGGAGTCTGCAGAGAGACCAAACTACTTTCTGGCCACGTCTGGACGTGGTCGACTGCAATTGGAGCAGTGGAGTCGAGGGGCGGAGTTCAGTCGGAGAGCAACTTTCATCCAGCATCATGGACTGTTTCTCCCAGGTCATACTTCATTTGAGCTTGTCAGCCAACCTGGGACTTTTCTTACACTGACACGCTCTGCTGCACGAGTCCAGAGATATGACTCCTCTGAGGGGTTCAAAGCTAGGAGTAGCTTCATGCTAGAAGGTCAGAAATGCACGTGTGCACACCATACTTAACCATATGCACACAGACTACAAACCACTGAAGTTTCTCTCTCCTCTGGCAGAGAGCACCTTTTTGATCCCATACCGTATGATGTGTGAGTGGCGGTATAAGGCCTGTGCCAGCTCTTGTGTCCGCACATGCAGTGATCCGTATGCAAGACGCTGCCGCTTCCTTCCTCCGTAAGATGGCATCAATTATGCTTTTAAAACTAAGATATACAGCTCATGACTGGATGTTGCTTCTTTGTGTGACAGCGTGGAGGGCTGTTTTCCCCGATGTCCCAAGAGAATGGTCCTAGATGAGGTCACGAGAAGATGCGTTTACAGAGAAGACTGTAAGTTATAATGATAACGTTAGTTATTTCAAAATGATGCATTTCACAAGGGAAACTGTAAATTAAAGTAATTTACATTTCAATGTGAACTTCATTCAGTGTTCAAAAGTGTATAATTTACTAATTGTGGAATATTATTGATCAACACACACAACCAAGTCTGTAGCATCCATCCCGTCACAAGCAGTCATATGTTTATTTATTTATTTACATTTATTTCATTGAAACAAATATGATGGTTGCACTTATGAACCACTTATTAATGTTGTCTCCTCCAGGTATTTCTCTCCCCCCGACTCCCACCCCCTTTGCATATGTGAATAGAACCACTCCAGGACCACCCACAACAACCTCAACTCGTGCCACTGTTACCACCTCAAGACCCCTGATCTTCACTTACACAAGGCCTAGATTCACCACCACCACTAGTCCAATAGTTGCAACCGCCACCACCAGACCTGTAGTTGCTACTGCCACCACCAGGCCCACAGTCATCACCAGAACCACCCGGCCAGCGATCACCCTCTGGCCAACATTTACCACCCTTACCAGTCCTTCAGTCACTACCGAAAGGCCTGTAACTGCTACAGGCACCACTACCATGACAACCTCTGCCATCACCCTCACCTTGCCAAGTGTTTCACCCGCCATTTTCACACCCACGTCTGATACTGCTGCCACCACAGTCCCCTCTGTCCCACTTCCTGGAGTAACTACTGAGCGGGTCACCTGGGTACCCACCTCTTTGCTACCCACACGTACTCCCTCACCCCTTATTACACCAGTATCCACACATCGTCCTTCCATTCCACTTGTGACAGTTGCCATCAGCACCACTGAATGGATGCCCAGCCCATTCACAGTAACACCTGGGATTACTCCAGTGGTAACAACGGCCGCACCATCCATCGTCACTCATGAGGGCGTGACCACCTCGCCTTACATCATCACCGACATACCTCCACATACCACTGCTTATTCTGTCACGTCGCCGTCTCCTTTCATGCCAACCACCTCTATCTTGACATTAACCCCAACTGTAACTCCGGTAGCCCCCATAACATTCAGCCCACCTTCACCCACTCCACCTACCATACAGCCACCTGTCACTGTAGCCGTGCCCACGGTTACAAGTCCTACTCTCAGCCCCACCCCAATCCCTGATGGCATCACTGTAACAACCTCTCCTCAGCCCTTGCCAACTGATACATCCATCACTCTGGAGTCCACCACCCGATATGACACCTCGATAGTTGATATGACATCTACGGTCCCGCTTACGACAGACTTCACTCTGGTTCCCATGACAACAGAACCTGTCTCAAGGACGGACACATCTCCTACAACAGCGGGAATCCCAACTGCTCCTCCTTTCATCTGGCCTACCACACCTTGTACAGTAAGTGTTGTTATTGTGTGGGTGGATTGGGACATGCAGTGTTCGAAGATGAAATGAAGTTTATTAATCCACGGCGGGATACAAACAGTATGCTTTGTCACATCTCCCCACAGACAAATACACATACACAGCACACAAACACTTTAATATGGAAATGTGATATGTGGGATTAATTATGTTTGGGGTTGTAACAGAGTAGCAGAGTCAAGATTTTGTTTCCCTGAATAATTGACAATACTTAGCCATGTATAAAAATATTGGTTCACAGCTGTAAGGCACTACGATATTCAAACATTTTTTACTATCTACCTCATGTGAATCTACATGCCCAGGATTACCCGGTTTAAGTCCCTGTTGTGCCTTGAAAGTAAATTTAAAATCAAACTGAATATTTAGAGAAATTCAATGGAAGAACTGCAGCAGGTTTTCATTTTGATGCCTGGGAATGTTGCACACGTATAGATGCATTCTTTTGCTGCAAACACTTCTCGTGAATGATCTATTTTCTCTCTTTC
Organism: Carapus acus; assembly: GCA_900312935.1. Classification (NCBI taxonomy): domain Eukaryota; kingdom Metazoa; phylum Chordata; class Actinopteri; order Ophidiiformes; family Carapidae; genus Carapus; species Carapus acus. Next base: position 34,126 of record OMPJ01021880.1, read on the forward strand.
TCCTTGGGGATGACAGACGACACAATAACATGTGAAACATCACATGAAACACTAGGTTTTCCACATGTCTCAGATCAATTGCTCCTTATCAATTCCATCAAGAACGAACTGAATGCACAGAGAGGTTTACAGTTGCAAGCGCAATGTGATACGACATGTTTTTTTTTTTTTTTTTTGCACAGCCTCCATATTCATATCGCATAGATGAGTGTGCTGAGCTGATTTGCTTCAATGGGGAGCTGCTGCTTCACAACTCCTCTCTCCACTGCCGCTATAATACAACCCAACCCCACTGTAGCCTCCTGGGCATGCCAGTACTCCTCAACACAGACCACTGCTGCCCGCTTTGGCAGTGCCCATGTGAGTTTGAGAACTTCCTCTATTGCCGATTATCCAAAGGAGGCATCCCTCACCCTAAATTTCATGATTTTAATTTGTTTTTTCAGGCCGCTGCACTGTGATGTCTGACCTGCGAGTGATCACGTTTGATGGCAACAATGTGGCCCTGTATGACAATGGCTCCTACATCTTAGTGCAACTTCCCACAGAGATAATAATCGGGACAGTTGAGAAATGTCCAACAAGCCAGGTTAAACACAAAGGACAGAAATATGAAACCCTAACTTGGAAAATGAGAGTTGCTTTTGTTCAACTGTGTTTGTTTTTTCCATGTAGAGTGTGAACTCCATCAGACGTCCTGTGGGTATAAACTCCTCCGCTCCTGTTTTATCAGGACCATCGATACTGAAGAGGGATGTTTTGTTGATTTTGACTCATCCTTTTTTTGTCACTTTTTCTCCCTTGCAGAGTCCTACAGGTGGAACCTCTGGTCTATGCTTTAAAAAGCTTAATATTTCTACCTCATCGTTCAGAATCATAATAAACAGACTTGACCGCAAGGTGGCCCACATTCCCTGATTTACCGGCTTTACAGCAGCTAAAAATGACTACTAGTAAACAATGCTGCCTGTGTGTTCATCTGTGTCTAGGTGTCTGTGAACTACAGACCTGTTCGACTTCCATTTTCTCGCCCAGCGCTTTATGTGGAGGACACAGGCAGTATGTACCTAATCCAGACACCTGGTGGGATCAGCATACAGTGGTACCACAGCACAGGGATCATGGTGCTACAGTACAGTTCTCCCAGTGAGGCTTCTGTTCCCACCCGAGGCCTGTGTGGTGAGTGTTAACACCAATTGATCTAATTGTCAACGCATGTATGATAGCAGTGGCATTATCAACGGAGATTCTCACTGCACCATTAAGAGCTGCAATGGTACTAAATAGAGCTGATGCATGGATATAAGAAGAGCATGCCCCTAACAGACCTCCTCAATTTATGACCAGCAATAAAAAGCTAATCAGTGCAGACAAGTAGTTACATAGCTTTAATTTTGAACTTTTGAGTGTGTATTTAGTCTTATATTAACTTCTTCAAAAATCTCTGCACTTGAAAAAGTACTGCAATCAACAACTCAACATCGCCTCATTGCCGGGTGAATAAGGGTTTTTTAACTAAACCTTTCTCAAACGTCGATGGCAACACAAATATATGCCAAGTTAAGACTTATCACTTCACCAATCAACAACAAACTATTTATATTCTGGTGTTTCTAGGATGTTGTGATGGAAACCCTGAGGATGACTTGAAGCTCCCAAATGGCACAGTCGTCAGAGACCTGGCAGATATGATTCTGTTCCTGCAGGCCTGGCGAGTTCCTACAACTGATGAAACTGAACACATGCGTAGGGTCGGGGACAACTGCACCACGGGCGACTGTTCTACCTGTCTTTCCATGCTGTGGCAGAGAACCTTTGTACCGTGCCACGCCAAGGTAGCTACATACACATGTGCAGTTGTCAAGTAAGCAGCAGGTCGTCAGCTAGCTTGCAATGGCATCTGTGTTTGCAGGTACCTCCGGAGCAGTTCTGTGATATAATGTGGGCGGGAGACTTGCATTACAAACATCACCAATGTGACTTTCTGGCTGCATATGTTGCTGTTTGTTACACACACCAAGTCTGCATCAACTGGCGACGACACAATTTCTGTCGTAAGGTTCATCTATTTTTCACAAATGTGTTGGACAAACTCGAGCATTTCCTCATGCTTTATGACATTTGTTTCTCGTAGCCCTGCATTGTCCTCCTGGAAAAGAATATAAACCATGTGTGAGCACCTGCACCAGCCGCACCTGTCTAAACAGAGAATATTACGAGGAAACTACTTGCTCCTTCATCAGAGAGGAGTGTGTTTGTCGAAGTGGAACCATATTGCACCGTGCCGACTCACCGTTCTGTGTGACAGAGGATCGCTGTGGTTAGTCTTAGAGAAATGGATGTTAACATTTGTATTCAAGTTTCAAAGTTGTGGTCAAGTATCATTTGATTTGATATGATTTGCTGCTCTGGGTTTATAAAGTGTGCACAGATAATGACGGCAACCCGCGTGCCCCAGGGGAGGTGTGGAATGGATCTGTTCGAGGCTGTTGTCTTTACAAATGTATGGAGAACGGCTCTGTGGTGGCTGTTGAACCAGAGTGCAGTGCAGTTGCCACACCACTGTGCGAAAGGGAGGGCGAGTATGTACTTGATGTACTGGAAGAAGGAGCCTGCTGCCCAAAGAAGATTTGCGGTGAGTTTATTGTCCAGCGTTTGTGTTTTTTTAGTGCATCACATAATGCCCTCTTTGCTCCTCGTCAGAGTGCAACATGACCATTTGTGACAGTGAGGCTCCATCCTGTGATTACGGGAACCGCCTGGTCATTGGTTACAGTGCGCTGTCGTGCTGCCCAGAGTACAGATGTGGTGAGAACAAACCTCAATGGCCTGCTGTTAAGTTTGCGAATTGTTGTATCTGCTATCAGTTTCATCAGCCATACTTATGATTTAATCAAAGTACCATGCTGTCCCTTCCTCAGAGTGTGATGCCATGGCATGTCCCACTGTCTCTGCCCCCGACTGCAGGGAAGATCAATTCTTAGTGGAGGTCAGGGAGGAAAGGTCTTGCTGCTACTCTTACTTGTGTGGTATGTTTTGGTTCTCTACACAAAGTTTACTGAAAACGGGGCACTGGCTTCTGTGGATCTGTTGGGAACAACAGCATCAAGAGACCAATTGTGTTGTTTGTTGGTTTTGTTTGTACAGTGTGCGAGTCATGCATTGAACCAATTCCAGTTTGCTCACATGGAGAAATTCTGGCCGTTGACATCAACACCACACACAGCTGCTGCCCCCAGTACCATTGTGGTAAGCAGTATGAGCAAATAAGGATCTGCTCATGCATGAGTGCGTGTGTGCTGTGTATCTGTGTGCGTGTGTGCTGTGTGAGCCCTCGGCATCACTTCTCCTCTATTTTGCAGTGTGTGACGTGAGTGTGTGCCCTGAATCATCCATGAGCTGTGCAGCTGGACTCTCTCTCGTCCGCACGCCTGTCCCTGGTCATTGCTGCCCAGAGTACAGCTGTGGTACCTGCGCAGGCACACACACAATACACATCCGCGCGCACGCACGCACACACACACACACACACACACACACACAAAACACAAACCCCACATATATGTATAATTGATTTTGTTGCACAATCCTGTCATAAGGGGTTTTTGTATGTGTATTTATTTGCTTAATATTTGCCTTTATATGTTTGGATGTCAAATTTTTGTTTGTCACCTGTCAGATTTTTACATATTTTTAATTTTCGAACTCCTCCCTCACACCTAGAGTGCCAATGTGACAGCAGCTCTCAACCTGCGTGTATGGTGGTAAGTTATAAAAATGTCGGGCATCTGCTGTCCTTGAAGAAATCTCACTCCTCGGTCATGCAAATTCCTAATTTGCTGCAGGGGGAGGTGCTGGTTGAGATCCCAGGCAGCAGCACGGGCTGTGGCTGTCCACAGCATACATGCCGTATGACTCTCTCGCTCTCTCTCTCACACACACTTGACTTGACTGTAGACTATACTGGATTTGGAATAGTTTTCTATGTTGTTGTAAACCATTTCAGAACGCAATATTTATCTGTATTTAACAATAGTTTGCATGTTCTGTATGGTATTAAAATGCGTTTTCTATCATGTCTTCATATTTGCCCAGAAAAAGCAGAGGTTTGCGTTTTCCAAGGCATAACAGTGCTTGGCCCTGGCCAGGCCCTGGTTCAGTACTTTGAGGACCAGTTGTGTTACACTGTCCAATGCCTGAATCGCAGAGATCCAAACACTGGCTTCTTCGCCATGGAAATCACTTCCGTCAATTGTTCCCAGAGATGCGGACCTGTATGTATCCACCACACTCCCCAACAAATGGAAAACATTTTCTGATGAAACACAGCTTTCCCTCTTTTTATCATCCTTCATTTTTTAGCACCAGGTCTACGTGCCCTCTGGCGACCCTCAGGTGTGCTGCGGCTCTTGTAAGAACATTTCATGCACTTTCACCAGTGAAAATGGAACGGCAGAAGTTTTCACTGTAAGCGCAAACATTTTCATATCTAGACAGAATTCACGTTTGTTGCCCCCAGACTCATCTGTGTGTGTGTGTATGTGTGTGTGTATGTGTTTGTTGGTTTGTGTAGGCAGGGAGTTCTTGGGTTGAGAACTGCACACGATTCGACTGTATGGAAACATCAGTTGGAGCCGTGGTCCTCGGCTCAGGAGTGATTTGCCCACCTTTCAATGACACTGAGTGTGTACAGGTCAGAACCTTTTAATGCCCTCCTTCCACCATCATGGACCTGGCTCAGCTCTGGGCCCCAAAAGTTTGAGACCTCTAACTTCAATTCCTGGAAAGTGCCCTGAGATAACAATTCAATTCAATTCAGTTCAGTTCAGTTCATGCTGAATTAAATTCTACTCATCATCTAATTTAACTGAATGCTGAATGTGTGAATGCTGAATGTATATTGCAATTATTTAAACTTCTGTTTACCTGGATGTCAGAATTTTTTCTAAATTTGATGTGCTGACATTGTCGCTGCTTGTAGAATGGCGGTGTCGTTCAGAGCTATGTCGATGGCTGCTGCAAGACATGTGAGTTACCCTCCGACTACTTAAATGCTTGCTGTGAATCAGGTCTGGGTGAGCGCCTTGTTGCCTGGCAGTGGATGGGCTTGTTGGCTGAGTGGTAGGGGGTGTGGCCTGTTGTAGAGGGTGGGGAGAAAGCGTGTTATTGGCCTTCGTTTACATAATTCCCTTTTGCTTTCACAGCTGTTTCTAAGAGCCAAACAGCTTCTGGTGTGTTACTTTACCAACATAACAAAAAAATAGGTAAATGCATAGGCCACTCTTTTAAACCTGAATTGTGCTTTCGTGTGTGCTGTTCCTGAGGTGTCTCTATGTAGTGACAGGATGACGGTAAGGGAGACTGTCAAGGTGTTTGACTCAAACCTTTTGAACTAATATTGAAATACAATGTGTAATGGTGACATATCTCTCTCTGTGGATTCGGCCTTGCAGCCTCGCCCGCTTGCCTGCTTTAGCAGTGACCTTGCAGTTTGGCCAATGGGGGTGCTCCACGGTGAGCATTGTACCAATAATGATGTGAGGTGGTGCAGGGGTTAGCGTTCGCCCTCTTTCTAGAACATCATGGTCTTTGGCTGGTTTCCTGGAGTGACCCAAAAACAGTAAAATTCTTGCGCATGCAAGCTGCTATGATTCCATCCTCTTTTGTGTTTATGTTTGATCTTCCAGTTGTTCTCTCAAAAACCAAAAGTTATCTTGTGTATGTTTTCCTGACGTGCCTTTAACCGGACGGCTGTGGTCCTGCTGATGTTCCAGGTTCTGGAGTGGGTGTTTTACCATTTACCATTAATCCCGTAACACCTACTGGTAGTACTAACTGTGACACAGGTACCACTCATCTTGTACTTTTCCAACTCTCAATAATTCCTAGGCATCCAGAGAATCAGTAACTCCTTTTTATTGTGAAGTTGTGTGTGTGTGTGACAGCGTGCATGTCTGTGTGTGTTTCTTGCTTGATTTTTTTTCTCTCAATTTTTTTAGGCCCTAAAAGCACTTATGGATAGTGACATTGCAGTAAAAAGCATGAGCACAGAATATCATTTTATAAACAAGCTCATCTTTGAAATCCAACTGAATATTTAAGTAGGTTGTTGTGGTGTAGTAAGTTCCAGTATAAAACAGTGATGAATTTTGAGAAAGGACATAGAGGCTCTGGATGGTAGTTCAGTGATTGGCTAAAAGTAAAGGTCACGTCTTTGTCAGTCGCCAAGAGATAGCTGGTTATCCGCCATGGAAACTGTGCCCCCCATCACCCAGCTATCCATCAATCGAAGCCCCTACTGCTGGACAACAAAAAGCTCTGCTCAGAATGCCCGTCAGGCTGTTTGAGTGACATGCGTCGGAGGCAGATAATTGAAGTGTGTGTTTGTGTGTGTGTGTGTGTGCGTGCGTGTGTGTGCATGCACACTTGTGTTCAGGATTGAGTAATGACTTACTGATATGTATTTGCTGTGATTGAAGGCATGTCTTGAGATTTTGTCAGGATTGCTGTGTTTTAATCTTGTCAACATGTGTGTAGGTAAAGAGGATGGTAAGACATGTAAGCGCGTGGCCATCCGCACAACAATTCGAAAAGATGACTGCCGGAGTAACGCACCAGTGAGAGATTAACACAGATATCACAGTGCACAGAACGTGGACATAAATGATTTATTTGACGTCAGAGAACAGTTGCCCTCATCTCCATCCTTTTGTCTCCTAGGTAACGGTGTATTCGTGCGATGGAAAATGTCCATCCGCCACCATATTCAACTTCAACATCAATAGCCACGCCCGGTTCTGTAAGTGCTGCCGTGAAAGCGGCCTGCAAACCCGTGCCATCACACTGTACTGCTCCCGCAATTCCACAATGGTCGAGTACTACTTCCAGGAGCCACTGGACTGCTCATGTCAGTGGAACTAGACGGAACGATGAAGCATCAGACCGTGACAGAGAGATTTGTATGAATGAGGGTTATGAGGAAGTCGGTGTTGGGGTTGTACAATACTTATGGACAAGCATAAAAACAGCCATGTTTCCCTTTGTGTTTGTCAGCATAGTATTTTTCAGTACTGAACATGAGTCATAGTTGTACCTGAGACATGTAACGTAACTCATCCAAGGATGGTATTGCAAGTAGTCATGTCTGCACTTAAGTCTTTATTTTCTTGGCAATTGTGCCAAGCCAGCTTTCTAGGACAGTTCTATGACACCACTAGCCACCAGTGCTTACCAGTGCTGTGTGGTAACAATGACACTTTTATGCTGTGCTATGTGTCTTTGGATGTGAAATGGGTTTCTAATTTGTGATTGTTGCTCTTTTGCAATTTCTGTATTTTGAGGTAGAAGAGTCAAATAAAAAACTTAAAGTAGACTGTGTTTGAAAATTGTGTTCTGCAGCGATCACAGTGTGTAATGTAATCCACAGCCTTCGTTTATACAGCAGAAGGACAAACCTCTACACTGACTGTGTGACCCGCAGGGTGTCCTTCACACACTGTTTTCTTATACAACACACACACCCTCATGATTCAGCATCTCTGCTGCTGACATCTGTTTTCATTTCACCCCTGTGAGTTATTGCGGCTTGGGAGTCACTCTTCAATAACAGAACCCCTGCGTTAAATCAGATGACCATCTGTCAATCATTGGCCATTATCACATTCCTCACATTCGAGGCAGGCCTTTGTTTTCTGCACAACCCTGCAGAAATTCCCAAATCTCAGAAATCCTACACATATGACATTAAAGCCTTGCTGACAACCTTCGTTAAGACAGTGTAATGTCTGCACCAAATGCTCAGAACTCAAAGCTTCACTGAGACATCTCTTACATCTCCTCCCTCACCTTTGATCTGTACCTATATCCCAGGTCCCCACCATCCCTACACCTCTCCTCTCCCCAGAAGATCAGCGTTGGAGTGGCCCACCTCCTGGATTGCCATGGTGCCAAGTGCTCTATAACACCCCCAGCCCAACCCAGAGCCTCGTCGAATCAGGTTGTACTCATGATCTCTCCCCCACTTTCCTACTGCCTCACTCACTCCCACATCTCTCTCATTCTCGCTCTCTTTTGTGCGGCATAAAGTAGTTTTTCCTCCGATGACAGAGCGAGGGAAATGTGACAGACAGTGTGATCTCAAGTCTAATGACATTTTTGATAGTCAGGTCCTAACGTTTGTAGTTAGGGTGAAAATGACTGAAGATTGGTGGAGTACTCCTTTTTGTGAGGTCACTGCCATAAGCCCCGACCACATTTTTGCCAATTTTACATCTGTCACTCAGCTGAAAATGGGAGTTCTGTGACTTCAATCTAACATTTTGATGGGTGTAAGAATTTTTCCTCGTATGACAGCTGCCGAAATTGATGAAATGGAGTAACTCTAATATCGCAATGAATGCAATACAGCATTTATGGGTCCTTTCCAGTTTATTTCAGGTAAGGACGACACTCACATGTCTCCTCTTCTCTTTAAAGATTTGAATATGATCATTAGTGTTGCTCAGTTTTGAACCAGACAATGTTTACTTGGTCCTGTTGCCTGTAGGGGGTCATGCTAACCTGTGAGCGGGATCGTACCCCTGTTGTGGTTGAAATTGGATTCCAGGCCTTCCCTTTCAATTTAGATCCAGACAACTACGCTGTCATTTATGCAACTCCAACTAACCATATGGTGAGAGCAATCACAAAAGGGAATAGATGAAGACAATGTTTGGTTCAGCCCCATCAGTTTCAGCATATGGTTTTCATATATTTAATTTGACTACTCTCCAACTCCTGTGCAGGTGTACGTGGAGACGATTGATAGCTCAGCATGTTCTGCTCGCTGCCAGATGCAGCTGCGTCTGCCTGACAACCCAGAAGGATACAACATCACGCTGAGAGCCAGCAGGAATGAAACCACTCTGCAGGCAAAAACATTTCACTTCAGTGAGTATGTGTGGCCTGTGACCCGAAATCGCTCTGCACCTTCCTACGAGAACCATTTGGCAATGTTGCTGTCATGGCACCTAGGCTGAGATTTGTGGATGGATAAAATTCTGATTATTACGTCCCATTTCTTGTCTCACCTCGTCTCGCCTCGCCCCAGTTCCTGCTTCTCTGTCTTCCCTGCGTTTTAACAGCACAACCACGACCGCACTCCTGACCTGGAAATTTGAAAAACATCAAAGCCTGTCTGCTCTCAGTCTGTACAACACTCAAACACAATCTGTCACACACGTCTTCAACAAAACAGCACCTGAGGCTCTGTCCCAGTACACAGTGAAAGGCCTCCAGCCTGGCACACGTCTTAAAATCGCAATTACGGTGACAACATTCCTCACAGATCATCATGCCACCTTGAAGCAGACATTCAGACTTCACGTGGAAACAGGTACGACATCAGCAACTTCCAACCATTGATCAACATGAACACTGACAGTATCTTTGTTCCTAGCTCTCTGCCCTGCTGGCTGGTTCGCCAATGGGAGAAGCTGCTACATAGTGAGGAGGACAGTTTCTGGCTGGAGAGACGCCCAGCACAGCTGCAGAGACACAATAGCAGGAGGTCATCTGGCAGAGTTAAAAACCCAGGGAGATTTGGACTTTGTGTCCTCTCTCCTGCTTAGAAGCAATGACTTGCTCCTACTGTGGACTGGACTCAATGACCAGCAGGTCATACTTACAGTCTGCTATTTTCATCTCTTCAACTTTGATCAATATGCAACCAAATTTGATACAACCTTTCCAAAATATGATTAGTTTACCCGACTGTAACATGCTGTGTGAGAATCCTCAGCACAGCAAAATAGATGACAAAGCTAGTTAGACCAATTTCAGGCTGTGTATGATGCAGTAAGAATCCATCAACGACTTCACTGCTAATTTGGGAAGTGCTTTTCTGATGTACAGTTGTAGATTTTACTTTCAAAACAGCAAAACCTCCACAGTTGCACTTCCCCCTCTGAGAGAGGAACACTGGCGCTGCAGCTCGACAACAGCAGGGATGATGATGTTTGCCTCCTCATTCCACAGGAGGAAGGACGGCCTCACTGGTCTGACAGCTCAGGCTATTACTCTACCAACTCCACGCTATGGCCGCCAGCCAGTCACACCCACTGTGTTGCCCTTCAGAGGAATGCCACAGCGCCCGCATACTTTCTCATTCCTTTCTTCTGTAACATCCCTCTACCGTTTATCTGCCACCTCCAGGGTAACTCAGTTTGCACTTTGTTTGGAGGATTCACATAAATTTTGGGATATCATAATGTTAAAGGGATGTACTGAAGTCTAGAATTGTTCTTTTGATATAGAAATTCTGAATACATTCAAATTCACTCTGCTTTTTAATGATGCTGATCTGAGCTGTGCCTATTTTAGTCATTCCAGACACTGCACCATTCTCCTTCGACTTGGGGCAGGTGACAGAGAGGGAGGTGGAGCTTCACTGGGATGACCTTACATCCCTGACTTCAAATGGTCTTTTGGGTTATGAGATAATGCTGCAGTACCAAAAGGAGGTGGAGGAGCTGGGCAGATCTGAAATGGACAGAAACTTTCGATGGCCACAGAAAATACAGAGCAGCAGCGGTGCGAGGAGACTTGTGAAAATTCCCCTCTCCTCCAGAGGACTCATCCTGGGAGGGCTGAATTCAGGAAGCATGTATTCCTTCACCCTGCGGGCCTCTCACCCCTCCGGCTCTTCCTTGAGCTTGGGGCAAATGCGCACTGGATATACAAGTGAGTCCACTGGCAACCATTCACTTCAAATGGTACTACAGAACGTTATTTTAACGTTTATTTATTCATTTGGAATCTCTGCAGTCTACCATTGGTAGCCTATGTTTAACTGACTTGTCTTTTTACATACAGTACATACCGGGTACCAGTACATATCGGGTTTCATCGGGAACAAATTCTTACGCACCTACAAATAATTTGTATAACATGTAGCACATTTGATATAATGCATGTCTGCCAACACTTGATGCTTCTGTGGATGCTATGGTTGAGGTGACATAAGGACTAAGAGGTATATTTACTCTCCACAGGACCTTTTCCACCACAAAATGTTACTCTTGGTCCCATTACAGCCAGTCAAGTTTATGTCCACTGGATGCTACCATTCGGACAGTATGTCACCAGATGGACATTTGCTGTGCAATATGTGGATCTGTCACATGGACAGGAGAGAGTAGCTGCAGACACCAACATCTCCAGGTCATCCGGACGAGGAGGACAACATGCATTCACAGCAACAATCAAAGGGTTGAAATCTCATCGCAAGTACAGGATAAGAGTGTACACAGTCTCACAGCACGGTGTTGAAAGCTGTGGACAGACATCTCTGATTGTGCAGACTAGTAAGGCACCTGTTGTGTTTTGTCTGGTATGCTGTTCACATGATTTATTTTGACTGCAAAAGCATCCAAAAAAACAAGATCCAGTGATTTAAGACGATTAAAGAAAATAACATCTCTGTCCTCTATTTGCATGAACACTGTTTACACTGTCTCCTCCATGTAGACGGTGTTATCCAAATATAAAATGATCACTTGGCTCTTAGAGTGCACCTTGTCGCCAAATCATGCAGCAAATCCACCAAGGCCTCAAAATCCTATTTGTGCACCTGTCATATGTATACACATCATTAGCTCACTTTGTCCTGTCTTGTCTTGTCAAAATGTGATAATACTCTTCCGCTTTTTACGCCTGTCAGATATTGAGGCCCCCGGTGGTCTGGTGATGTTGACCAAAGGAGGAAATGTGACAGTTTGCTGGACCAGCCCCACTCATGATCCCCCAGATGGCTATTATGCCACATCACATCCTGTCAGAGGCCCCATCCCCAATCCTCTGTGGATAAACCAGTCTAGTCCCAACGCACTGTGGGTCAATGAGTCTGTGTGTGTCGCTTTGGGTGCACCTACCCCTGGTGAGACTTATGAAGTGGGGGTGGTTGCAGTGAGGGGCAACGACAGCAGCCACAGGACCAGTATTATACACACAACAGGTAAGATGCAATAGGTCCTCGAAGATTGTGATACATATCTATATTTTTTTCATCGAATTTTGTCATCAATGTCATCAGAACCAATGCCAGTAGAAGCAGTCATCCCTCTTACAGTGGGCCCAAACTCTGCCCAGCTGTACATCTGGCCTCCTCGTCGAGGTGTGACTGATGGGGCCAAAGTGTGTGTGTGTCAGGGAATGTGTCCTGCTCCACATGAGGGATGGCGTGGTTGTAGGTGTGACTGGCACGCCTTTCCAACAGGCATTTACATTGCAAACATCAGCAATTTGAGTCCAGGCACAGAATATCATCTCAGTGTGTTCAGCACCAGCCGGGAACGGACTGGACCGGCTTACACAGCCGGACCTATCAGAACAAGTGAGTCACACACTCACACACATCTGTCATTCTCTGTTATGTTACCATTGTCTCAATATTTCATCCATTCCTTTACCATTTTCATCCTAATTCGTCTTTTCTCCGTATTTTGCTTTGGGCTTGTAGGCCTGGTTCCGCCCAGCAGATTAAGGGCGGGGCTTGTGACACACTCTGCGATAGAGCTTTTGTGGGATGCTGCTCCAGGAGAAGCTCTCACCTATGACGTCAACTGCTTTAACTGTGACCGCAAAGTCAAGGTAAACACGTTAGTGTCAAAACTCTACGTCACTCGCAGCACATATTGATTGGTGAAATGTGGTGGCTTGCAGGCACAGAAGGTGTTAAGTCAGCGTGCAGAGTTTTCTGGTCTGACTCCAGGAAGGCCGTACCACTTTGCAGTACGAGCAGAGAAGGAATCCTTTGCCAGCAGCGCCCTTGTCGCTATAAATATCACCGCTGGTAAACAAAACACGCCCACGGAAATTACTCGGCCCTTTCTCATGTAATTCCAAACATGTTTTCCTCCCTCTGCATAAAAGCCCCAGCCTCAGAGGAGATTGTTGTTTCAAGTAAAACCACATCATCTCTGTCCAAACACTGGGAAAGAATCACAGGAATGTCTAGTGGATTTGTCCCCTCAATCAAAAATAGCATATCCCACCAAACTCTGGTCCCTCTCAATCGGCAGGCCAGGTGAGTCTCACACCTGCCTTTTGTGAAATCTTTGACAGTTGGCACGTGGCCCAAGTCTTTGTACCAGGCACGTTATTTTTAGGGGGTGGAGAACACTCAGAGGAAATCCTCCATGTTCATTCTAGATCTTACACTTCTCACGGTCTCACTCCTGGGAGCCACAAAACCATAGAAGAAATGAGCAGAAATGGGGGAAGGAGGAGCAAACGGACAACTCTCAGGCTACACACCAGTGAGTTTTATGTATGCCCTGTGTGTGCGTGCGTCAGAGAGACAATCATATTGTTAAATGAATTGTGGAATTGATGAATGATGGCCTTGCACGGGCGCTGTGACGATTATGTCCTGGTGTGCTCTTACATGGTAATGGATTTCTGCCTCCAGTCCCAGCTGTGCCACAGGAAGTGGGCCTAGGTGAGCCATTGGTGACGTCTGTGTTTGTTACCTGGAGACGGCCGCCTGGCCAGGTAGAGGGTTACAAGGTCAGATATTATCACATTCATCCATGACTCAGTACCTGTAACACTGGCAGAAGCAGGATGTTGTTTTTTTTCATAGGTTGTCACGCTGAGCATATGACTGGGAGACGCATGCAAACTTGTCTCTTTACATCATTTTAGTTTACACTTGAAAGAAAGCAAGTTCTGTCAAGATGCATCTTCACCTGTTGGTTGCCTAGTAACTGCTTTCGGCACAGCACAGCTTTGGTTACACGCTCGTTAAAGATGTATGACCCCGTTAGAACCACATTCACCAGGGATGTCCGCATACTCGCATGCTCAACACACTAACACAGAAAGAGAGAGATGACATAGTCAAGCACAATGGACCTCGTCCTCCCACAGCATTTACTGGTGGCACATGTAGAAGTTACTTTTACAAGGCTCCTTTAAACACTGCTGATTTATATGCTTTACTGTTTCTCAGCTCAAGTACGGCCTTTTACAAGGGGACAGGAGCTCTTGGTCACAGTTATTTGTCCAGACTACAAGTTACGAGATAAAGGACTTGCTCCCTGGGTCAGAATACGGTGTGAACATCCAGAGTGTGCTGGGGTCAGACAATAGCCAGCCAGTCCGCAGAAAGTTTCGCACACGTAAGACACAGAGAGTTACAGATAACAGTCTTGAGAAGTGGCACAGTCATAACACAAGACATCGCCAAATGAAAATCATCTGAATGAATCATCTGAAAATGTTTTTCAGGACCTGCGGGATTAAACACCCTTCATTTGCTTCATGTTAACTCTTCCTCATGTTCTGTGGGATGGGAAGAAGGATTCGGACAGTTTGACTTCTACAGGGTCACAGTAGCCAACACGTCCTTCACCCAGAAACTTCTCATACCCAAGGAGAGGAGGGTTGCTCTGCTTACAGGGCTGCTGCATGGCTGCAGTTACAATGTGACTGCAGAGAGAGTGAGTGGTGCGACAGCGGGGAGCCCCGCCTCTCTGACTGTAACCACAGGTAGACGATGACACAAAGCCCAGCCACTCAGCAGCCCGTAATGTCGCCCAGGTCGCCGCTTCAACAAATTACTGAAATTTCTTCTCCTCTCTGACTGCTTTGCTGCCTTTGTGTCCCACATAAGTACCCTCACAGGTGGAAGGACGGAGTGTTGTGAATGTGTCCTCATCTGCCTTCTCACTGCGGTGGAAGCAGGGTGCAGGTTGTGTGGATTATTACAGTGTGAAGCTGCAGCCCAGCCACGGGAGGGTCAGCATACTCCCTGCATGGAATGGGTACATCCAGGTACACACACGAAATATTCAAATATACCAAAAACTCTCATTGAGACAACAGAAATGCCCAAAGATTTTTTTGCCTGATGAATTATCTGATATGTTACTGCCTAATACCCTTTTAGGTGAAATATAGCAAATCACAACAATTTTATCAAATCATACCCGAGGTGATGTCCATTATATTAAACAATGGATGTCATCTGTATATTCCAGTAAAGGAAGGATTTCCAAAACCACTGCATCCCCCTCTGAGATAGTTTCAATCTTCACACCACAGTATATTGGAGGAACAGAGGTTTCTTCAATTCTTGAGGATGCACATCCCTGGAAGTGCACATGCACACAAACGTGTGTTATCTTCCCTCCCATTTGTTCTCGCCACGCCTCTTCCCAGCTCCCAGGTGTCAGATACCCCCCAAAATGTAACCCTACACACATGCAACACACAGAGAGTTGAGTGATAGAGCTCATCACTTATTCATCCAACCTCATCAGCTCAACCCTGAATCTTTCATTTGCCGAGGCAGCCCTTCCAAAAGAGAGGGTCACCGTTAGCTTCACGCCGGTGAAAGGACCCACTGCCACTCCCAGGTCTGACAACGAAAGTTTGGAATATCTCAAGATCAGCACCATTTGCTTTTGCACGCCCGGATTACTGTTCGCTGTTCCTTTGAACTGAGGGGTAGTACTGCTAGATTTTGGAACACCTCGGCTCGATCTGTTCAGTGAATTACCCAAAGACCACGGCTACAAAGAATTGATGTCGATCTCCTGCTGAGTGTCTGCATGTAGATTATACACACAATGGCCCTTGCATGCCTCTTGCTGCTCCCAGTTCTGCAGGAGGTTTGGTCGCAGGTAGGTTCACCTGGTACTCCCATGCACAAGGGCCACACTGAGAATACACACAGATGCATCTGTAATTATGGATGACACTTTTGCTTGTGTCCAACAAGTAACATATCCTAGATAGATGAGGAGTATAATCAGTAGATCAGCGTGTTGTTAGTAACAGGCATTTGTTGAATAGAAAGGAAAAAGCATCAAAATACACAGCTGCTTGTATTGACAATGAGAATATAAAGGAAATAGAATGGAACAAGAGGTGGAATGCTTTCTTACTATAATTGTAGTGGTAAGTGGTGTTATTGTTGTATGTATAATAATTTGATGAAATTGAAAGGCGTCAACATTTGGCGCAATTTCACAGTGGAAAACGAACCCAACTGAAGAGTTAGAAAATCGGCACCACATACCTACAGATCTGTGCAGAATGTTGACAAGACAGTGGCAGTGCATCCATAGTTTCCTCCTTGTTAGCCCCACTTGCTGGAAGCTAATTTCTAAAATAGATTCTCCATACAATGGTGTGCAGACATTATGGTCCTCTACCTTAAGATTTTTCCAAATTTTTGCTTGTGTCTCACAAGAAACATACCCGTACAGTAGATCAGCGTGTT
>OMPJ01021880.1:50412-68460 GCA_900312935.1 Carapus acus
TTTGTTGAATAGAAAGGAAAAAGCATCAAAATACACAGCTGCTTGTATTGACAATGAGAATATAAAGGAAATAGAATGGAACAAGAGGTGGAATGCTTTCTTACTATAATTGTAGTGGTAAGTGGTATTATTGTTGTATGTATAATAATTTGATGAAATTGAAAGGCGTCAACACTTGCTGGAAGCTAATTTCTAAAATAGATTCTCCATACAATGGTGTGCAGACATTATGGTCCTCTACCTTAAGATTTTTCCAAATTTTTGCTCGTGTCTCACAAGAAACATACCCGTACAGTAGATCAGCGTGTTGTTGGTAACAGGCATTTGTTGAATAGAAAGGAAAAATGCAGTAGTTTAAATGCTTTGCTTGCTCTGAGTGCTGCCGCACCCCAGGATTTAGTTGATTTAATGTGTGTGTTGTTGTTTGTGTGCGCTTCTTTCAGGCCACTGCGGACAATGTCAGTCCAGGAACAGGGGTCACAGTTACGGTAACAGCTGTCTCCTCTAACTTCAGCGTTGCAGTCAGCCGCATGGTCAACTTTAATGAGAGCGGTGAGACATTGAGATACGCTTGCGCAGTCACACACACACACACACACACACACCCTCACACCCTCAGCCATACGCATGCACACTCGTTTTTTCTATCAGTCAGCTTGGAATACCCAAGGACAACTCATTCTCCTCCGCTCTCTGCTATTTAATTCAGTCTCTCTTCGTGACACACACTGGCTTAGAGGAGGGGATGTACGTATGTATGAAGTGTATGCAGGTGCACGTGACTGTGTGTGTGTGTGCGTGTGCGTGCCCGCACGTGTGTGTGTCTTCCTTGTTTAATTCCACTTTGGTAACTTAAGCCTCAGCTTTTGAACTGCAGAATGAATAGGTCTGCAGTGAATGTCAATGAAATGCCACTCCTGTGTGAGAGCTTATTCATCAGAGTTTGGTTCAAAAAATCCATACACACACACACACACACACACACACACGAAGACGATCAGCAACACTATCCTTCAAACAGCCAACCTACCTTATTCATCAGCCGTCATACAGTTGTAATGTATCTGAACACGTATTCCATTTTTCTTCAATTTACTAGTACAAATGTATGCAATCTATCAATCAAACAGATAAGTGACCTCTCCTGTCCTTGTTTCCTCTTCTCTTTTTTTCATCTCGCCTCCTCTCCCCAGTTGCTGGTCCCCCAACAAAGTTTGAGGGAGATGCTGCTGGGTCTAACGGTATCCTCCTCACTTGGGTTGCACCCGATGCAGACAATATTTTGAGATATGTCATCAGGTACATATTTGTTTCGCAGAGAAGCTCATTCTGCACCTTTGTGCAATTAAATGCCAGCTGTGTCATCTAAAAGCCTGTATCCAGCAACATTTTCAGAGAGCAAACACAATTACTTCAGATACTCCAGAGGCAGCTTTACTCCCCAACTGCTACTCTGAAATATGAAAATTGAGTGCCTCACTCAGCAGTTAGGGTCAAATTGACTCAAGTTCAGCTCTTAATTTCACCCTCATATTGAAATGTGTCACAGATAGTGGATCCATAGAAATAACAGATTTTCTCCTTGAAGGTACAAGGAGGTGTGTCCTTACCCCGATCCCACCTTCACAGAGGTGGACCAGAACACGGAAGCACCGGAAATGCTGCTCAACGACCTGACGTCTGGCTCTACATATCATATTCAGGTGACAAGCGTTAAAACTGATACTGAGTCTATACATGCAGCATCTATGGTATGCTGTATCTGTACATGTAATGTATACTCTTGTGTAGCAGGTATTCTCTGCCTTTTTATGGCAAAAATGCGTTTGGAATCATACTCATTTGTTTCTATGAAAACCCTGGCACACAGTTGTCAGATTATCATGATGATGTGACTGGCTGAAGCGGGTCACTGGGCTGCTGACTATTCTTTTGATCTGGCCGGGTAATTGATCCTGATTGAATAATTCATGGGGTAAACAGATCTATGGATCGTCCAGCCTTGGGCTCTTTCCACTGTCTGTTGTAAATGAGCTAGAATGTGATTGTGCTTATTACTGTTCGGAATTCATTAACCCACCATGAACTTTATCAAAATGGACAGGCATACCAGTGATGATATTTGTGTATTTGTGCAGGTGTGTGCGCACATGTGTATCATGTTGCAGTGTCTCACCCCTGAGTGCATGTGCACATTACACATGCACAGCGCTGAAAGCATGAGCACTCTCTCCCTTGTGACAATGTGGGTATCAGTTCTTTAAAAAATATATATCTGTTGCCCGAGGATTGTAGGAGAATCAATTTCAAAATTAGTTGAATTAATCGATAAGTCTGTTGTCTTTCCTCAGTCTAACCATTGATGATGGGTTAGGGATTCTAAATCCAGACTATAAAACAAAAAAATGCAGTCAGTTTTAGTGCCTGCCATATTTGATGTGTCTTGGCCAGATTTCATTATTATACTGTGGCGTTTTCCGGCACATCTCCCACAAATCCCTGTCATCATCACAAGCTGAGCTGACAGTTTTCTGTTTTTGGCTGGCTGCAAAACCTGAGCATCCCAAAATAGTTTTTTTTTTAAGTTCTCCTTGGACATGTTATTGATCTGTGGGTCAAATGGAGCGTAAAAAAAAATGAAAATGGAGGCTGACTCTGTATCGGAACTATTTAATTGATTCCCTAGGGAAATTCAGTGTAGACAGGTAGATGATAGATTGCTGTTTCGCATTATATAAGATGTTGGCAGTGGTATGCAGTCTTGTGTTGTTGTCCGAGTGTTACTGAGATCAATGAATCACATCTAACAGCGTGTTGCTTCGGCTGCGATTGCAGATTGAGATTAGCGCCTAGTAAGGATCTGATGGCTGCCCTATCGACAGGAGCATGAATTAACCATCAAACGTAATACCCTCTCTGCCTCTGTCTCCCCCTTCCTCTCTTTCTCTCTCTCTCTCTCCCTCTCTCTCTCTCTCTATTTGACTTTCACACCCTGTAGGTTGCAGCCCTGACATCAGGAGGTACAGGCGCATATAGCAAGTCTCTATTCATCAAGACCAATGAATCACGTGAGTGGCAGTCTACATTTGCAGGCACCTCTGATGTGACTATGATAAGAATATAAAAATAATGACATGTAGATCACACTCACACACCTCTGTGTTTGCTCCTCTTTGTAGCTCCAGGCTTGGTTACCGATCTGACAGCTTACTCACAAAACCACACCTCTGTCATGGTGACGTGGTACCTGCCTCGCCGCATCAATGGCCTCATCACTAAGTTTGCGGTTAAAGTGAAACACGCTCGCACTAGTACACTTGTCCAAACACTGGAGATCAACGCAGAGGACATCATGAGTGGAGCACTACCTCATTGCAATGTATTGCACACTAGCGGCTTTGCTCGATTGTTTTTGAACTTGAGTTGAACCAGCTGGACCACAAAATGATTTTGATTCCCTCTCCCCCATGCATGTGTCTGTGATGTGACAAGGATGCAGCCGAAATCCTGTCCCGTGCCACCATCAGTCCCTTGGAGGTAACGGCATCTTCGGCCCCTTACACCCTCTCCGCAGTTCCCCCGGCAGCCTCCTGGAGCGTGCCCATATCCACCGAGGTTGACCAGCTGCGGCCTTACACCACATACCTCTTTGAGGTCTCGGCCTTCACCTCCGAAGGGGAGGGACAAGTTGCCTCCACTATCGTTCGCATGCCTGAATCAGGTGCGCCGAGGAGCCTCTACAAAGTTGCATATTCTGTACCTGATGTGTTTTGGTTTCTAATTTACTTCTAACGTGCAGCTCCACAGGACCCCCCACAGAACCTCTCCACAGAAGTGACATCA
Source organism: Carapus acus (assembly GCA_900312935.1). Lineage (NCBI taxonomy): Eukaryota > Metazoa > Chordata > Actinopteri > Ophidiiformes > Carapidae > Carapus > Carapus acus. Next base: position 54,256 of record OMPJ01021880.1, read on the forward strand.
AGGTCGCTCTCTGTTTCCTGGAAAGCCCCAACTATCATCACTGGAAAATTCTCCTATGTCGTCTACCTTTATGGACCTACAGGTCATTAAGTTGATCTTTGGAGAATACACAAGTATACACCAGACATTCACATAAAATAACATATCCGAGGTGATCCTGAATGATGTGCTTTCCTTGGTAGGTTACCTGTCAGAGAACACCACTGGAGATATGCAGGTCGTTATTGAAGGTCTGATCCCCTACACAGAGTACAAAGTGGTTGTGAGAGCCAAAGTTATGGGGGAACTAGGTCCACCTGCAGAGGTCCAAGTGCTCATGCTCTCTGAGGGTAAGGGGAATCCTCACAAAACCCCCTCTTGACCTTTCTGTTTTGCTCCTAGTGGGTAATCATTTAGCTCATGCCCCTGCATCTGTGATCTATACTGTTGTTTGCTCGCAGCGCCAAGTGCAGTGCAAGACCTGGTAGCGACGGCAGAGGATGCAGTTTCTATTCTCGTGAGCTGGAAAAGTCCGGCGCAGCCCAATGGCCTGATCGTACAATATAGACTACAGGTCCTGGAGGAAGACCTCCTGGTGCAGGACATTACTCTCACTTCAGAACTGGTACGCCAACCGCTCATTCGAACCTGAGCAAATGCCAATCTTCATCCATTGTTTCTGACTGCATCTCTCCTCCATCAGACTATCAACACAACTGACTGGACTGAAGAGGGGCTGCCTCCTCCCGATCTCCAGGAAAGCCCACGGAGAAATAAAAGAGATACTGAAGAAATCACTTCTCATCCAATCTTTACGCCAAGTGTGTCAGAGCATGGAACCGCCACTAGCAGCCCCGCCTCCAGCCAATCAGCCTCTAGAAACCCAGATCCCACAGCTTACACTCACGGCCCACTTGGTTACCACACAGTCTCAGAGATTTCCTTCTCCACCTCTGCGGCCAGTTTGGCCCCTGCCTCTGCAGTTTCTGGGACCTCTCCTCTCTCTTTAACAACTATGGCTCCTACAACTCTCCCGTCCTGGCTAACCCTGCAATCACAACCTGGGGGTTTAACCACAGACTCCTCTGCTTTGACCCTGACCCCTAACCAGCCCCAGCAGTATACCCGCAATGCTTTACTAACTGGGCACGTTTCAACACGCAGCGCCTCCACTTCTGGGACAACCGGTGCAATAACACAAACCACACACGCACTCCTACTTTTTGAGCCAGAACCGACCCAAAAAAGGAACTGTGATTCATTTTTGTCTCCTTGTGTCACGACAGGTGTGACGGTGAGGGAGGAGGTGGTGAATACTTTTTCTAAGGAGTTGTCTTACCTGGTGTTTGACCTCAATCCCTTCACCGAGTACACGTTTGCGGTCACAGCCTCCACCACTGTTGGAGAGGGCCCCACCGCAAATATCAGCGAAATGACCAGGGAGCAGGGTAACATTTGTCCACTCCTTGTGTTGAACAAACTGATGAATGCTTGTAAAATCAGTCAACAGACTGTTTTTTTTTTTAATGTCTGTGTTTAGTCCCCAGCTCTGTGTTCAACGTCTCCTATGAAAACATCAACTCCACCTCCATAATTGTGAGCTGGACACCACCACTCAACCCCAATGGAGTCATCACACATTACACCGTTTATGTCATACATGGGGATCATGAAGCTCAGCAGTGGGTAACGTCCAACACCAGCATAGTGATTACAGGTAATATACTCTCACACACGCACACAGACAAACACACACACTCTTGTGTGACCTACTGTATGTAGCTTGTGTTTTGACTTTTATTTGTCTCATGTGAAGGCCTGGAGAAATATACAGCTTACAGTTTGCGAGTGGCTGCGTCAACTGCTGCAGGACAGAGCTCGCTGTCTGATGAGGACGACGTCTTTGCCATGACCTTAGAGGATGGTGCGTGTACAACATGAGCCACACACTGCATGGACTCACTGCACAAATGCAGTGCAGCATAACCTGATATCTAAATGATATCTAAAAAGAAATACCGGCAGGATTAATTCACGTTGTCAGACATTTTTAGAGCACATTTCAGATCGCTTTTGTTGCTGGACATGGTGTTGCATTGTAATTCTAATAAGTATATTTATGGAATTAATTCAGATGAATCGCATGGTGACAGAGCCCAAAGCAGCAGCATTTGCATTTTGATTGCTTCATGCTATCTACCCACGTGCACTACGGAAAACTGCAAATGAACAAGTAGTTGTGGCAAACTGAACCGGCCACAAAATGAAACTAAAATGAAATGAATTCAGTGCTCATCTGCCAGCGTTAAATAAGGTCATGCTCATTTGTCAGATGAGCTGCACAGTCACTGAACGGGCCTTACTCAATTGAACGATTTGCGCATCTTTCAATATCTTGTCATGTCTTTGTGTTTTCATGTACTGCTCCAGTGTGAGTGTGTGACGGGATCTCTAATCGTCTCCCTTAGAACCCGAGTCCCCCCCTAAAGACTTAATTGTGGCTGACACCAGCCCCTCCAGGGTCAGGCTGACCTGGTCAGCCCCAGAGAAAGCAAACGGCGAGATCCAGCAGTATGAAGTCCTGTATGAGAATGAAGTCTCCTCTACTGTGGTGAATACATCCACCACCAGCATAACCCTGATGAACCTGAAGCCGTTCTCCTATTACAACGTGACTGTGAGGGCCTACACGCGTCTCGGGCACGGCAACCAAACCTCTGAGATGTTGCTTGTGCTGTCTGGAGAAGACGGTTTGTCCTCTAACGCATTATCGTAAATGTAGAATATGCAAAGAACGCCCCGAGGGAGCATTTGTATATGACGTCACTCTTGTGTTTTCTGTCATTCCAGTCCCTGGCAGCCCCCCGTATAACCTTTCGTACGACTCTGTCAGTGCCAATGAGGTGAATGTGACATGGCAGCCCCCTCTGGTGCCCAATGGGGTCATCAAGTATTACAGCCTGCAGCTTTGGAACGCCAGCCACCACCTGAACCTCACCTCCCCGACCACTTTCATCCACATCACACATCTGAGGAAGTACACGCGCTACCGTGCCTCGGTGCAGGCGCACACACGTGTGGGAGCCGGCAACTACAGCAGTGACCCGCTCAACATCACCACGCTGGAGGATGGTGAGAGCGAGAGCGAGAGGGAGAGGGAGGGATTGTTTTCAGTGTCTGGGCGATGCCGTGATTACGTAGCAAAGGACTATCAGTTTCAAGGGCCATCTGATTAACTCTGACATTCCTCTCATCTTTTCCTCCTCAGTTACATTTCTCTGTTTCAGGCTTGTTAAATGCGCTGCATCACAGGCACTTGATCCCATGTGAGATTCCATCAGGCACTGGGAAATTCAAAGGAGGGATCTCACCATTGACTTGATTTTTATTGCAGAGTAAAAGTCTGTTCCACAGGGTTGCTGAAATGCAGATGGGGTTTAAAAATCACCACAATGAGGTTCTCCTGCAGTAGGTCATATATTTGCTGTCAACTGGAAAGTTTGTCCTCTGCATCTCAGCTCCAGACACACCTCCTCAGTTCCTCCATTCCAGGAAGTTGTCAGATAATGAGATGGAGTTGTCATGGGAGCCGCCACTTGAAGCCAATTCAGAAATACTCCACTACGCTGTTCGAGTTTGGTGCGTTTCACCCGACAGCAAAGTATCTGCCATTAACAGCTTCTTAACCACGACGTAGCATCGCTTTTCAACACTGCTGTCGCTCTCGTTAGGAATGACACCACTGAGCAGAACCACAACGTAACAGAGACATCAGTGGTTGTTCAAGTGGATGCTGAGAGTGCTTACAATGCTACCGTGTCCACCTGGACCAGACTTGGCGATGGAGGAGTGCTCACGCACATCGCCTTTTCCACGGCTGACTCAGGTGACAGATTTTGCTGCATTGATTCGACAGTGCAATTTTAGTGATTGATTTTTTTCACTGGAGTCCATTGTGGAAAATACAATTCAGTCTTGTAAAGATTAAACTCAAGCCCAACAGTAATGTATTCATGACACATTCAAGTCCATCCAAGCACATTTCAGGTTTTGTGAATATGGTTTAATGCCATTTCTCTCTCCTCTTCTTTCACCTCTCTCCCACCCTCAGAGCCATTGGATCCTCCACAGGCCTTGTCTTTTGGAAATGTCACTGCCTCTTCAGTCACCATGCAGTGGCGTCCTCCCACTCAACCCAATGGAATTATTGTACATTACAGCATTTATTACGCTCACAACAGCACCATCACCGAGCAGGTGAGATACAAATGCAAATGTGCAGCAGCCATTGGAGGCCAGCACCTTCCTGCACGGCACATTCATCAGCGTGTGACAAGGCATTCATCGCTGTTTCTCCCTCAATAGAGGATCCCAGTCTTGGCCTCGACCTCTCCTGACTCGACTTTCTCTTACACTTTAACTGGTCTGATTGGAGGCACAAACTACACCCTGTGGATGACCTCCAGCACGGAGCAGGGGGACGGAGGGGTCCAGACCGTGCCTCTGTCCCTGTTTGTGCCAGAGGATGGTCAGTCAGATACACACACGAGCACGCGCACGAACATATAAACAATCATGCGAGCCCACGTTAATGGGACACTTGAGGTCAAATAGTTACACAAAATCTCACGGGGAGGATAAGTCTGCACGCTTTTCCAGAGTTCTTTTTTTCCCAAAAAAATTGCATAAAAACTTTGATTAAAGATGAAACTTTCAGCACCTCATTGAAAGGAGATGACAACCTGACAGTCTTGCAAACTGGTTGTATTTTTGTCCTCTGAGACTCTGCTCCCCCAGAGACATCCAGTTTGTGTTTCCTTTCAGTGAGCACGATGAAAGTTGTCAGTAAGAAGCCACGCGAGGAAACTTTTTAGATTCCATGACTTAGTTTAACAAAGCCTGACGTGCTTTGCATTCCCTGCTCCTTTCCAAGAGAAAGTTCACACTGTGCTAGTGCCGCAATTGGACTTGTTGCCATGGAAACTAACATTTGCACATCGTTGTAGTTTTAGCGTAGTCCTTTGTTTTTATGTGATTTTGAGAAAAATGGTGTAGACACCCCGTAATCACAGCCAGCGCTATGTTGAGACTGTTTTCCTGTTTACGCTAAACTCAAAAAAAATCTCTGTTTCTGATTAATTGCTGCTTGTACTGACTCTGTATCTCTGCCTGTGCTCTAGCCGCTCCGCTATCAACCAAGCACCGGACCTCCTGGCCAACCTGTCACAGCCAAGCCCAGCGGGGGCTCGCCCCCCTGGGCTCAGACCCTCACGCACACATGGCCTCCTCAGCCATTCAATCAGCCTCTGGATCTCTTTGAGTTTTACCACCCTTTCCCCCCTTTTGCCTCAACCTTTCGTTTATGCTCTCTTGTTTGCTTCGACCGTTTCGCACATGCTAACGACCAGAAGACCACTGAATATGAGCGTATTCACAATGAGTGTTTTCTTCTCAGGCGCTTCCAGTTTCAAGAGCGTCAGTGTGAAAGCTTCTGCTCTGAAGAACGCCACAAATCTGAATGTGTATTTCTGCTCGACTGTTTGAATGTTTTCATTTGACTGTGACGTTTTCTGCCTTGACTGCTAAGCGTCTCTCTCATTCCCAAATGATACTTGCTCTTGTGAAATATGCCAATCATGACAGTTTCACCCAGGTTATGACGGGATTTTTGCCAGATCGTTATATTGGTTGTGCCCGGGAGGACATGTTATGTATTGCTACTAATGGACTAATTTGCTCACTCACAATATAATGGTGCATTCAGAGGCTCTCAGATTAATATCAGCATCCTCACTGTGCTTTCTCTCTTCCCTTTTCAGTGCCCAGTGATTCAGTCCACAACCTGTCAGCTCAAATCTTCAGCTCCACCGTCATCATTGTCAGCTGGGACCCGCCCCTGCAGCCAAACGGTCGTCCCCATTATCTGCTCACATTGCAGGAGGCTGGGGACACGCAGAACCACACCGGACTCAGCCAGGAGCCCGGACGAAAGATCATCAGGACATCTACGACCGACACCGTCTATTTGTTTGCCAGGTTGAGGAAGTATTACCCATACATAGTCACTGTTACCCCTGCAACTGGTGCCGGTCCCGCCCACAACCACACCAGCACGCTGTATCTGAGAACAAACGACGACAGTGAGTTGTGCGCTACACATTCTCCGTGCTTCTTGTCATTCTTTGTGAGTTCACTCCGTCGCTGATGTGTGTGTGTCTCCAGTCCCCAGTTCCTCCCCACTGTTAGTGTCCTCCAGGAACCTGTCCTCCTCCTCTGTCGCTGTGGTCTGGCAGCGCCCCCTGGAGGCTAACGGCGAGATCACAGAGTATACCCTGACACTGTCTGGCCCCGGGGGCTCCAACGTCACACACACCCCCAACACGTCCCTCGTCCTCACCGACCTGCTTCCCTACACGCAGTATAATGTCACCATCACAGCCGCGACCCGAAAGGGCTCGGGGCCCGCTCTCCTGCTGATCATACACACTGACGAAGGAGGTGAGGTGGAAAACACGATCCCAGACTCACCAGGCTATAATAAATAAGTATATTTATTCGCAAAGCCACCCCCTATGTGATATGGAGATCTATCCACTTATCATCTGATTGATTGTATGTTTCAGGCCCCACTTCGCCTCCCCGTAACCTCTCTATTTACAACCACACGTCCTTCTCCGTGTGGTTGACGTGGGAGCCGCCCCTGGAGCCCAACGGCGTGATAACTCACTATGGGTTTAGGATTCAAGAGCTCATCACACACACGGTCACACACAAGGTACTGCGCTAATTTCACACACCAAAAGTCGCTCCATGGCAACAACAACACACATGCGCACACAGTGGCAGCCACAGTCGCATGGAGGGCAGCTCTAATTTCACAGGCCGATCACGACCAGGCACACACAAACACACACGTACACACACACTCACACGTGCCACATGTGAGCTCGCAGAACAAGATTATCAACTCATGTAATTACACGGCCTTGTTTGTTTTATCATATCCATGTCCATGTTCAGGCGGACAATATGAATAATTTTAACGCGGTGTGTTTGCACACGTTTAGAATTCCTCTGGTCCGGCCACCACAGAGTACATCTCATACTTCAAGCCGCATCGCTCCTACGAGATCAGCGTTTCCAGCTACACCCGAGTAGGCAACGGGGACCTGTACAGCAACCTCGTGACCTTCACCACTAATGAATCGGGTATCCATGTTTTCATTGAGGACAAGTTATTTAGATTAGGCCTCAAAGTCAGTTGATCGAACGTGTGGCCCCATGCATGATTGAGAGGGCTTACAGGTAAATATTGATGCAGTATGTTAATGTAAAGGCCCGTGTGTGTGCTCTTTGTGTGTTTGCAGTGTCTGATGAAGTGCGTAACCTGTCCTGCTCGGGGCAGAGCTGGGATTCAGTGCGTCTAACCTGGGACCCTCCAGCCAGTCCCAACGGGCAGATCCTGTTCTACCAGATAGTGATGGAGTCTGATTCCCAGTCGCTCACGCAGCACGCCCATACGCCCCAGCATGCCGTGTCCGGGCTGTTACCGCAGCAACAGTACACCTTCACCGTGATACCTGTCAATTCTGCCGGGCCTGGAGACGGAGTGAATTGCACCGCTGTGACTCTTCCTGAATCAGGTAGGCAGCCAAATTGCAATGTGTGGGATATTTGTCGGAGCAAAATTCAGAAGCATTATCCCCATTATTCCAAACACATGAGATTATTGCTCCACAATGACACTTACCCCGGCTCCCTCGGCAGTCCCGGGTGCTCCTCGCTTCCTGACAGCCTTCGAAGTCACAGCTGAGAGTGTGACGCTTCAGTGGGCTTCGCCGCTCCCCATGTCAGGCCTGCTGAGAGAGTACCGGGTGGTGGCGCAGCTGCTTTCACGATCCTGTGATCCACTGCTCGTCGACGCACAATTCCCACTGCCCGAGAATGACCTGGGCTCAGACTGCGTGGACAGTAATCTGCTTTTGTCAGTAAATGGTTCCGGAGCCCCTGAAGATCTCAACCAGGTCACGTTTCGATCCCTGGCCAAGCACAGATACTACCGCTTCAAAGTGGCAGCTGTGACCAGCGTTGGAGTGGGAGAATACACACCCTGGAATTATACACGCACCTTGGTTGGGGGTAAGAGCGCAACAGTAATAAACTTCTTCACCACTCTCCCCAAAGTACAGTTTTGTCAAACATGAATCTATACTTGTCTCACATTGTGATTGGCTTGACAATCTTTGTCTACATTGCAACCCAGTTTAGTTTTTCTTTGGCCATTCCTCTAAACATATGAATCGTGGTGTGGAACTTTGAAAAGAGTTGCCGACTGCAAGAAAAGAAGCATCACATATCACAATTTGTGTTAAATTCGAAATCTTCTTACGGTAGAGACGCCTAAAGCATTTTGAACAATTCAGTGGGGAGATTTTTTGCAATCTAGACAAAGATTTGCATCCAATCCTCACAGCCTGTGTCGTTTCTCTTTGGTTGGACAGTCTTTCTGTTTATTTTTTGTTGGCAAGCGTAGCCCTTTATTTTTGTCTGTAAGTTCTCAGATGTGTAGCGTCCGTCCCTTCTTCTCCTCCCTCAGACCCTGACTACCCTCCCAGTGACCTCAGGGTGACCTCTTCCTCCAACAGTCTCAACATTACATGGGACATCCCAGCCATCCTCACAGGCCCGACTTCTTACCTTGTGCAGGTTACCTCGGTGAGTAACATCACGCACACGATCGCCACCAAAACAAGCTCACCACACACGGAAAGAAAGCAGCCCGCCGACCAGATGGTATTTGTCCACACACGAATTGCTGGACATAAAAGGGACTTAACTTTGTTTCCTCCCATCAGCTGTATTCCCGAGCGCTGAACTTCTCACAAGTGGTCTCCCCGACAGAGGTCCGATTTGTAACTTTGACCAACTTGACCTCCTCCACACACTATTCAGTGATCGTCACCGCTTTCACCGGTCTGCTGGCGAACGCCATCAGGGACGGGAAGTCCAGTAATCTTGTCCTCATCCAAACAAAGGAGGAGAGTGAGTTGCCAGTTTGCACGCCGATTCTCAAATAACACATCGCCCGTTCACTCATTGCTGCTTTTCTTTTCTCTGTCCAGAGCCCAAAGACCCTCCCACCAATGTCAGCCTGTCAATCATCCCAGACAAAGTGACCAATGTCCTGGTGACATTCATCGCTCCGTCAGAGCAGAACAGCAGCATTAGCTCATATGTTGCGGAGGTTTACCAGCACGGCAAGCTGATCATGACCAGCAGCAACCTCAATATCACCAAGAGGGAGAACATGACTGTGACGGCGGTCATCCAGGGGCTGAAGGGAGGCCAGACGTATACCATACGGGTCAGGATGATTGCCACATTTTAAACACACTTGGCCACTTGCATTCAATTGGGAACCGTCGGGGCTGGAGCAGCAATGGCAGCAGCTGTCCTGTCATCCGTCTGTGTGCCCTTCTTAACGCCGGCTTCCTTTCCCCTCTCTGTCTAATTCTAGATTGCGGCCATAAACGGGGCCGGGAGAGGCCCGCTCAGCCCAGAAATACCCATAAACACAGAGATCCAAGGTGTGCACATGGTATACTGTAGCTGATTGACACCAGATAGGAAACCGCGACTGTGACTGTTCTGACACGGTGATTTGTTGGGATCACCTCTGTGGTCGCGTGTGTGTGTGTGTGTGTACCTGTCTATTTCAGCCCCACCCAAACCAACCCTGAGACCTCAGGCTGTGCTGAACGACGACTGGTTTCCCATAGTAACCCACAGGAGTATCACCATCCACATGCCTGCCTGTTTCTATAGTGACGACAACGGACCAATCAGAAAGATTCAGGTCATCGTTGCTGAATCAGGCGGTAGGAAACCATATCACCATCGGGAACAATCACCTCTGGCCCACTCTTCGTATCTTTTTTGTCCCAAACCCAGAGAGAAAAGACCGGAGGAGGCCCATCTGACCCTAACACCATGTCTCCTCCCCTCTCTGCCCTCTGTGCTCACACAGTAAAGGACAGCAAAAACCTGACCAACTGGAGGAACGCCTTTTTCCATTACCCTGCACCATACCTAACCGACGAGGGCTTCCCCAACCCGTCCTGCCTCAGGAACAGGTTGGCGCAGAAACCCGTCTACGTGATCGGGGAGAGTGACCAGTGCGAGGTGGAGGGGAACAGCGCCGAACTCTGCAACGGACCTCTGAAGCCCAACACGGTCTACGTGTGAGTGCAAGCGCTCTCACTCACTCACTCACGCCATGACAAACACCATCCTATCAGGTGAAGTGTTGTGCCGAGATGTGTTTTGAATTAATCTGTCGAAATCTACAGGTTCAAGTTCAGAGCCACGAATACTCGAGACCAGTACACCGACTCTGACTACTCTGATCACATCAAAACTGCCTGTAAGCACGTCGCTGCCTCTCTCTTTCTCTCGAACAGTAAAACGAGTTGGCCTCATTCAACTTTTCCCCGTTGTCATCGTTCTAAGCTACTTGTCCTCTGTCCCTGCAGCCAACGCGGTGCTGACCAGAGACGAGCAGATCATTCTGGGCGTCCTCCTCTCCTTCTTTTTGATCGTGTTAATCATCGTCATCTGCGTTTCAGTCAAGTAAGACTGGCCATTGCTGATGCCATCACATCACGAACATCTTTTTTTTTTTAATCTCACAGAAATGTGTTTCCAGAACATTCCCACCGATATCATCTGTAACGATAATGGTGATGCGCACCCATCCGGTCACCCTGTAACTTTCGTTTGTTGCACTCAAACCTTAGCATTCGTCATCGCAAAGAGGGTGACACTTACTCGCCCAGCGACGCAGAGAAAATCGATATCAAGCTAAAGTTGGATCAGCTGATCGCAGTGGCCGATCTGGAGCTGAAAGAAGACAAACTCAACCGGTTAGTGCGTGCGTGCCACCTCGGATTTGGAGTGTGGACTTGACGTCACCTGCATGCTTTTGGGGTTCTGTGTGCGTGTTTTATGTGCTCACAACCTCACAACCTGCTGTCCCCATCACAGGCTGCATGTCTCGGTTTCCTCTTTTTTTTTTTTTCCCCTTTGTTTTTTTTTTTTTTTTTTTTTCAAATTGCATTTGCGGGTTCCATCCGTGGGCAATTCAAGGCCAAGTGAAAGGATTTCATTTAAAAGGCAATATGGAGAAAGCATGGTCACATCAGCATGCATGGAATGTACATCTCCAAAGCTACATGCGGCTGTGACTGTGGAAGACACACACCCACACACACATACACACACACACAAACACAAACTTATATAAGGTAATAACAATAATGGAGAGGAAATGCAGAACACAGACAAGACTTGAATCTATTCATCCACCCAATTTCTGCAAATACGCCTCCACCTGCAGCGGCAACGTGTCTCAGGTGAGGTTTGCTGAATATTACATCATTTCATTTACACTGCCGCCTCCTCCCTGAGTTCAGATTGCAAACATAAACATAACGTAATTGCCTCATCATAAATATTCACATCCCACTAGATTTTTGGAGCCGCTTTGCAGCTTTAATGGCTGTTTCCCGCTGACTTTTCTGCACTTATGTCTTGCGCTCCAACGCACTCACGGAGCACTTTCAGTGACGCGATGCAGGGACAGTAACGCCTCCCCTCGCCCACATTAAAAGCATGCCCAGCATGCCTGGGGTTAACAGGCCCATATGCGGCCGCCTGCGCCCCTTCGTCTCTTTTTTTGTGTTTTAACATCCTCTCCCGTCGCTGCTCTCCCGCCAGGTACTCCTCCTTTTTCTTCCGCCGGAAGGAGATTTATGTCATCCAGTAAGTCGGTCTGTGGTTTCTGTGCACGGCCTTGCATGTTGTCACGAGCGTGTCATTCTTCAGCCATGTGCCTTTGGCGTGCGTGTGTGTGTTGCCTCTGCATGGTCGTTTGGCTGAGGTTGACTGTGTTGCCGCTGCTGCGGAATGAGCCATTAAACATCGGTGTGCTGTCTGCTGTGTGTTTTATTTCCTTTGTGCGGTGGCAGAAAGCCACCCTGGCTCTGTTTGATTTGATTTTAATTTATTCGTCGCTCTCTAGGTATTAAATTTCAACGGTTTATCTCTGCAAACAGCCTTAGATTGCAGTTTTGTGCATCTAGTTGTCTCTGTAATGAGGATGTCAGAGGTGTTTTTGACCAAACTCCTTCCCCTGGCCTGAGAAAAGGCTTCCCGCTGCATGACTGCGTGTCAGACCTCCATCTCTTGAGTTTATTATGCTTCATTGTTGCCGTCTATTCTATCCAGGCTGCTCAGCTACAGGAAATCCCTCAAGTAAGTCAGTCCATCCCGGGCGTAGTAGCTGCCGCACTAATGCATGTTGGCACCTGGAATAAATTGGCGGTAAACATGCTGTAACTGCTTTTGGGGGGGGTTGTCTTGTGTGGCTGTCCGCTTGTTTTCCCTGCAACTCTGTCAGGCCCGTCAACAAGAAATCTTTCCTGCAACATGTGGAGGACCTTTGCGCCAACGACAACATAAAGTTCCAGGAGGAGTTTGCCGTAAGTGACCCCCTGCAATATGACCTTTGAACCCCACAGATGTATGCTCAGGCCCAGCTTCAATTCATCATCTTAGAGACGAGTAAATGTGCTCCAGGTGTTGTCTGTGGGTCACAGTAGGCACATGGTGGTACTCAGACCGCATCAAGTCGAGATCCCGCTTTTATTTCGTTATTGGTTTATTCCAGTATCACAAAGTAGCTTTCAAGGGCTTCAGACTGTCTCCTCACTCCAAAGTACTGGCATTTCCCTCTGACGACTTATTTTTCAAGAATGAATATCAAGAGCAATTTGTGTTGGACTGCAAAGTGCCAGACAGAGTACACGCTGACCTGTATCGCTGAGACACTCCATTCCTGTCTGCGTGTGAGTGTGTGTTTGCGTTTCGTGACTCAAACTCTGCCATCAGGAGCTCCCGAAGCTGCTGCAGGACCTCGCCACTTCAGACGCTGACCTGCCCTGGAACCGCTCCAAGAACCGCTTCACCAACATCAAACCTTGTATGGACGTGTGTGTGTGTGTGTGTGTGTGTTTGCATGATTCAAAATCTGTCCAGTCTAGCCGCAACACTCACTTCTCGCAACTGAGCAGATAATAACAACCGGGTGAAGCTGATGTCAGAAGCTGGAACTCTGGGATCCGACTACATCAACGCCAGCTTTGTCTCGGTGAGTGTGGACTGATGAAGACTCTGACAAAAAGCTGCATCACGTGGTGTTGACTTGTCATCGCATTGTCGACTGAAATACACACCAACCCAGTCGGTGTTACTCATGTTTGAATTCATTATTGTAGCTTCATGTCAGGAAAATAACGGCTCATTGACTGCTTGGGAACACAGACCTAAAAAAATCAATTTTTTTTGGTTTGATGTTTCATCGTTTTGAAGTGTGTGACAGTTCCGATACATTTTTTTCTGACTTGGGATTTTTGACGTCGTACTCTGTCTCCGTTCTTCACAGGGTTACCTGTGTCCCAACGAGTTCATCGCCACTCAGGGGCCCCTGCCCGGCACCGTGGGCGACTTTTGGCGGATGATCTGGGAAACGGGAACTCGCAGCATCGCCATGCTCACGCAGTGTTACGAGAAAGGCAGAGTGAGTCGGGAGCTATTTAATGCTTTATTAAACAGGCTGTTTGTGCACCGCCTGATGAAAAATGTGCGTGTCCGCTCACCTGTGAATGCTAATTTCCCTCCCCAGCAGCCGTGGAGGGGATAGAGCGGGGGAGGCAGACAGACAGGGTTGATGTCGTGTCGTCTCCCCTCCCTGTCTCGCCCGTCCCTCGGCTGTGATCCTGTTGGAATTAATGCGACTCGCTGAGAAATTTTGATGATCTAATAAGTTTTGCATCCGACGACGCAAACAGCTCTTTGCAACTCTGAGGCGTCTGGGAATAATTGTGCTAAAATTAAAAAGGCAGCGTCAGTTTGATAGCACATCAAGTGTTCACACACAAAAGAGTGTGTGTGTGTGTGTGTGTGTGTGTGTGTCGTGCGTCGTGCGGCCCGGCCTTTCCAGTGTCTTGAATGGTCATTGTTTACTAACTGAAAAGAGGTTGTGCTGCATGTGAACAATGTAGATGAATGCCCTCTGTGTGTGTGTGTGTGTGTGTGTGTGTGTGAATATCTACCTTCCTACACCTCATTTCTTCTTCTTCCTTGAAGGTGCTGGTGTGGGTCCCACCA